>JAWRVF010001564.1:0-59074 GCA_036785485.1 Physcomitrellopsis africana | reverse complement strand
CCTCCTCCCCCCCTTCCCGCACCATCTCCTCCCTTACTGCTCCATCTCTCGCTCCTGCCCTTTTCTCTCTTCTCCTCTTTTCCTATTTCGAAGCAGGATCGCGCTCATTACTCTAAGCTGCCGGCCCTGTGCATACTTCCCTTCCTGTATCTTCTCAACAGCCGGTAAGTTTACTCCCTTGCCTCTACTCATTTCCTTTCCTCTTTATTGTGCTTCTCCCCTATGCGTCCCCTTCCTCACATTGGATGTTCTTAATAACATTCTCGTAGTTGACCTAATATCGCGTTACGTGGGGTCTCTATGTTTTTCTACTGATGTGCATTGTAATTCTATTTTACTTGATCACCTCGATCATAGCGATGAAGAGATGGGCATCGTAAATTAGAGATTGAAGTTATTTCTGCTGATGCTGCTGCTGCTGCTGCAATCTCAGTCTAACGCCGAGCCATTTAGATTTGTGGGTTTTAATGCATTCAAATCTCTTTCGGAACGTGGTGATTACAGCTGATTTTATGCTTTTCTTTCTTTGACATGTGCAAACTTTTAACCCGGATTATTTATGACGAGTTGTAGTTATCTACCAGCCTTTATTGAACCGCGCATCACTTTAAGCTGAATTTTTAGATTAGGGTGACTTACGAAACTAGCATATTGGTGTCACGAAACTGACAGCCTAGTCTCGAAGGGGTGTTTGGATTGCTACTAATAACTTTAAAATAGTTTCACTGATCCTCAAGGGAGGTATTGTAGATTTTATAGCTCGATTGAAGATCTTCAACAGCTGTGTTGCTAGAATATGTTAATATATTCAATCTTGATGGTTTAATCGCAGAGCTAATTTTATTCCCAAAGTGTTGCAGGAGCGATGTGGATTCAGATATGGTTTTCCAGAATCCAATTGTATTAAGGAGATGTGAGTTAGATGCCTGAAGGCAACTCCATCATGTACCTTCCATTTCGGCATGATGCCAATGTTAAAGAGGTTAGCAGTCCATCAACGCGATTTTTTGTTTCCTTCTATTTTCACTTAGAGATGTCCACCTGAGATGTCTACTATAAAGGCATTGACTATTTGTTTTGCTGCAAATCTCCACTTCTCTTAAGATGAAGTCGCGCATGTCTTACTTGTAGGTTCCCAGTTATCATCAATATGTTACACAAGAAACGTTAAGTAATCTCGGTCTAATTGTTTGGCCTTACAATGCAAGACTTAGCCTTCTTACGGTTGGGGCCACCAGTTCCATGTTATTCTTCAAAGTCGGCATGCATGTGTAATGGGCTATTCTTTTTCCACACGTGCACGGTTACGTATTTACTGGAAAAGAGAAAAGAGATGAGAATAATCATTAATTCAGGCTTAGAACAATGAATTTCGTAATTTTTACTTGCGCTAGGTCCGAGTTCATAATAACATTTGAGACTTTCGTCATCTCACAACTTGTGATCTGCCAGTATCCGTTGCCTGGCACTCCCACGTTTTGTGTTCACTTATGCCACGGACTTATGCCTTGGCACAGTTGGTTTTTACGTGTTATTCGTGGATTCTCATCGAGCGAGAGACAGATGATTTCGTAGAATTGACGGCAAGTTTTCCCTTACATACTTACTCATCGAGTTGTGTACTGCAGTCCATGCTTAACGGTTCAGCTTCAACACTTCTCGATTCTGGCAGCTCAGCGAGACCGTTTGCCTCATCAGGTTACAGTGCGCAATCAGGGACTCCCTTTGTCCTTCATGGAGGTAAGGCGCTCCCTCTAAGACTTTTGGCTGGGCTAAATGGAGTTGCTATATATGCAACCATTCATCTAGCTTCAGTTACTAAGCTTATTGGATTTTGTTTGCAGGTAGTCTTCAAGGATTGCATAACGCTCAAGCCAGTTACAACATGCAGTCGGTTCAAAATTCTGTGTCTTCGCGTAATCAGGGACTGGGTGGGAATCCTTCAAGCGGAGGGCATCAATCTACAGGAAATTTACAGGGTGGTCGTTTTACATTAAACAATATACCAGTGGGTTTTTCTCAGGTAAATTCTGATCGATCGCTATCTAAGCCATGCTTTTAGTCGAATACAAAACGCATATTCTTCTGGGTTGGATTTTTTAATCTACTTTGGAATATTTTGCTTCTGTAATCCTTCAACTTTGGCGAATCTACCGGTTTTTGGTGTCTTTCTCAAGTTTGCATGAAACATATGTTCTGATTTAGGAGTGCTTTGTAACTGTGACTGGCTCAGCAATCATCGCATGGCAGCCTTCATGGGCAATCAGCAATGACAAGTCGTGCAGGAATTATTGCAGCTGGCAATCATTCCTTCAGCAACAGCATGAATGGGATTGGAGGATTGGGATCAGGAGGGTCATTAGGAAGCAATATCATTGGAAGCAGAGGTTCATTCTCTGGTTTAGGTGGTGGGGCTTTGCAGATGGGTGCCTCAGGACCTCGCATTTCAAGTACAGTTGGAAGTATCGGTGGAGGAGGGAGCCTTTCTGGAGGGGGTGGATTCTCAAGATCTTTAAATGCCGCGGTTCAGCTGAATGCAGCTAGCCTTGGTGGAGCACGTGTGAATATGAGTTCCTTAAATAATAGTGGCGGAATTAGTGTGCAGGGGCTTGGGCGGCCTGTTAATTCAATGCTTCAACAAGGTGTAAATATGTCATCATCATACAATCCTTCTGGAGATCTACTTGCTATGATTAGTAGAGGTATGGCCTCTCTTTCCTCGTGCGTGTGATAATTTAATCACTCCACGGTGATTGTGTGCAATGAATGTTGTGAGAATTTGGAAGCGCTAGTGTCAACCTTCGCGTTTTCACACACTCACTGGTGTGTGCCTAAAGTTCCTTGCGTTATATTTTTTGATGTCTTAAGGTCTCTAATATATTTCTACACTGAAGTTACACTTGGCTTCTTGGTTCTAGTACAGTTTGTTTATTATAACATATATAAAAGAAAAACAATTTTGTTGCCCCTTGACAGGGTGATAGGGGTAGGTGGGACGCTCGTGTCAGACTTGGATAGAAGCATCTTTGCTTATTCACATTGTTTGCCCTGCAGCGTCTCCTCGAGCTGTATCCCTGTTAGGGAGCAATTTCTCCTCTTCTCCGGGCTTGGGCACTCAAGGGCAAGGACAGCTGTCGAATGGGCAGCTTGGTAGTCATGGTCTTAGCAATGACAGTAGTGATGGTGTAGCATTCGATATCAACGATTTTCCCCAGCTCACAGCTCGGCAGTCTGGCACTAGTGGGCTACAAGGTTCAGCAGGTATGGTCTTGACTGTTACACCTAAACACTCTCACGTCGAGTCAAGACGGTATTAGAATAGCCACCGAACGGAATCTGCTGTGGGGCCCCAGGTTCAGGGAATCACATCAATTTATTTGTCATGAATGTAATATAAACTTTATCGTAGTAATTAACCTTACGTGAACGAATTATGAACTTAAAACTCTGAATAGTATCATTTCCAAACTATAAAACCCAGGTAATTCATGAAGAGACCAAGTTACCTTGACAGCATCATATCAGCCAAGCTTTTTGAAAATTCAGCCGGCTCAATTTGGAAGAGCGGAGCATGCTATTTCTGGCCTGAAAGCGTTGTGCCGATGGTGATGTGGCAGCTGCCTTAAAAAAGCAAGGGGTTGCTGTGAATGCCATTGTACAGCATAATCAAGGGTTTAGCATACAGAGTGAAGATTTCCCTGCGTTATCTGCCTGCAAAGGTGAGCCTACTTTACTATGTAATATCTGAGGAATCATATCAGTCCTTTACTACCAATCTTAAAGACACCTTTATAACATCTGGCATGTTATAAGCTCAACTCATAAAAAATTATAATCTCAAAAGGAGTTAAGTCCGTATCTGGGGTTCCACAGCAGTGCCGTGTATTATCTACGTCTAGGTCTTTGCGGCCTTCTCTGAGATTGACGTCAACGCGAGCAAGAATTGCAGATGGAGGAAATGACTCGACGACAGAGTTGCAACATCACAAGGAGCAGCATGAAGACTCACTTGCTTCAGCCATGCAATCTCAACATTTCACGGTACCAAGTTGAGACCAATTATGGGATTTCAGTATGTATGTGCATGAAGTCTGTAGCGCTGCCATTCTACTGAACCTTTACATATGAGGTTTTTATGCGACCAGCCCGATGGTACCTTCTTGAATGTTCCGATTAGAATCTATTTGTAATCATCCTTGAAGTTTTGGGACTCTACCAGATTTGAATGGTGACAATGGTTGGTGGTTTTAGCCTGATATCCTCGCAGTAGTTTGGGATGTTCTTGGATTTATAGATTATTTCCATGTGAATGGCACATGAACGAGGTTCATTCTCTCTTTTGCATAGTTTGAGTTCAGTCAGTCGCGTGGCATTTAGTGCAGATGAATAGGTCTTCTGGGTTTTCGCTTGGAGGATCTTATGCTCCACATCGTCAACTGCAGCACCAGACAGGTGGTTTGGGCTCAGGTTCTGTGAGTGCTTCTGAGCTGCAACACCTACAAGCTAGCATGACGGATTCGTTTTCATCATCACATGTTCTCTCACCCTCTTACCAATCTCAGGCAAGTACACGTGATTAGATGCATGTGCGACGATGTAACTCTCACGTTGTATTTTTAGTAGTCAAGGAGAATGGTGGATTGTCTTTTGATACTTTGAAAGATCATGTTTCATCTTCCTACACATTATGTATTGATATAACAAACTCTTGTTGTGAGGCATCGATGATAAATATGCTTAAATTATATCCACCGACTTAGAGTGTCTGTAGAATTTTGGCCACTTAGTAGGTCATGTGTAGAGCTATTTCACTTAGTAGCAGTTATGCTGCAACCTGGATTTGGTTTGAACTTCAGTGCGGAGGAATGTCCGGTTCTAAATTTCATCTGTATTTACTTGTGATTCACTGAATATAAGTGCCGCTTGCTGCGCTGAACTGATAGATTCCTGGAGCGAGTCAAATTGGAACTGGAGGGGGACATTTGCAAAGGTCAGGAAGTTTGGCAAGCTATGACCAGTTATTACAGCAATATCACCAGGCACAACTGAGGGCAGGAGGAGCTGGTATACAACAACAGCAGTTTGCTCAGTTGGCCAGGGAGTCTATTAAAGGGTTTCAACAAGGGGGAATGGCAACACCCCAGGATCGTTTCGGATTGCTTGGGTTATTAAGTGTAATCAGGATGAGTGACCCAGACCTCACAACATTAGCCTTGGGAACGGATCTCACGACTTTAGGATTGAACTTGAATTCGCGAGAAAATTTGTACAAAACGTTTGCGTCTCCTTGGGCCGATGGTCCTGTACGGGGTGAGCCTGAGTTCACCCTTCCTGCATGTTATTATGTGCAGCGAGCGCCACGATTACAGGTAAAGTGTTCCAGGATGTGTTCAACTGTATAACTAAACTGTATCAGAAGTTAGCGATATTTCTCAACATTTTAAGGCATCTGAACTTGTCATAGCAGAGATATTGTTGGTAATATGAATTATCGGCTTGTCTTTGTTTTGATGATTAGAGTGATAGAATCTAAATATTCTGATTGCCTACGTCTGAATAACTTTATTTAAATTGGTTATTTGGTGGCTTCAGCCAGGGTATTTTTCCAAGTTTCCGCAAGAAACTTTGTTCTACATTTTCTACAGGTATGCTCTCTTCTCTTAAGATTTGCACAAGCTTGGTCCTTCTATACCTTGGGTTTGGAATTTGAACAATATAATGTATTGCGCTGGAGCGTGGTTTGCTAATGAACCCGATTCCTTGTGATGTGTGTACATTATTAACTTGTTTACTGACTAATGTTCAACAGCATGCCAAATGACGAAGCTCAGATGTATGCTGCTGATGAATTGTGAGCCATTTTCTCTCTTCTTCTTTTTGTTTGCAAACTTTAGTTTGTTTGCTTATAATCAATTTTGGACGAATGCTTGTAACTCTTCCATATAGTCCATTTATGCCACGTTAAGGGTAGTTAATATTAAATTTTGCTTGGACAATTGATTAGGGTTTTGTTCCTGAACTTGCATATGCATTAAATGGAGGTTCAATTTTAAGCTATTTAAAATTTCACATAATACCATGTATAGTGATCTTGCACTGGCCTAGTCTTCAGTTACATGAATTCTTAATTGTGAGATTGCAATCTTCTTAGCTGTGTGCTATTTCCAGGTACAATAGGGGCTGGTTTTATCACAAAGAACACAAGATTTGGCTGACCCGCGTTCTCAGCGAAATTCCTCCGGTTACAACTCAGACCTTTGAGCGGGGTGCGTATTACTTCTTCGATCACAACACCTGGGAAACTGGAAGAAAGGTACTTTTCGATGCTCTTATGATATTTGTCGCTTCTTATTCAGATTACTTTATCTCCAATTTTGTGTTACTTGAATCCAAATTCGCAAATTAAACGTCCCAGCATCGATCTGATGGACCTGCTACTTGGTAGATATGAGTTGTGTGCGTTTAAAACGTTGTGCCGATTTGTTCAGTATAGTATGGCTTTATCCCACTACCGATATTTGGACACACAATCTTTGCATACGTATCGGAGCTTTAAATGAGTACGTTGGAAAGTGTTTGATATGATCTAGCTTTAGATTTACTACCCAGATAATTGAATTGCACTCAAGCGAGATTTTTGTCATACATGTGTATATATGTATATATATATTCTGTATTGTGTAATTGGAGCGCAGGAGAATTTCTTGCTTCAGTATGAGCATATTGAGAAAAGACCACAACTGCCCTCTCAAGTGAAATAGGACCTGTTCCACTGTGAGGGTCCTGAACATATCTATTGCATCAGCAAGCGTTCGGAAGCAAAGCTCATTTACCCAGTGTTGGACATTCCATATACTTCGGGAATTCGCGAAGAAATAGAATTGTCAGTGCTGGTGGCTAATAAATGCCTCATAATGTATTCCATCTGGTCTCTTGCCACCAATTTGGGGCTCAAATGAGATGCATTTATTTACATTTTAGAATTACTTTTACACTATTTACATGCTTACGCTGCAAGCTCTTGTGTGATTTTTTTGTTTAACCTACCTTACTCCTCTCGGCTGCTGTAGTGCTTTTGCTCCTCTCAGGACTTTTAGTATTAAAAAACCTAAGCTCACAATGGCATGTAACTTTTAATCTCTTCATGTTGCCTGCATACTTATTTTGCAGCTTTATGAAACTTCTTACGCTTGACCAATGTCCTAATGGTACGTTCAAGTGGTTCACTTAAGAGATTCACTTCAACAGGACAGTAGTAGTACGTATTCTGTTCATCATTCTCAAGTTATTTGTTTGCTACTGTCCAAGTAATCACCTTTCTTGGTTGAGATTTTCACTTCAAATAATGATTGATTCTAAACATTCCATAACTGACCTACCCCCTAACTAGGTGGTACGGTATGTTTTTTTTTGAAATAAATATGCATCCAATTTTAAGGTCTCAAGCAAGTCATAAAATTTTAAATTTGTATGTTTATTGTGGGTGTGGTCATGAATGCAATCTAAGGGTGGCATGTTGCACCTGATGTTGACCTGATATTGGCTAATTCCAATTTGGAGACCTTAGAAGTTTGGACAACAATCACTTACCATACAAAATCTTTCCAATACTTAGCTCTCTATTGATGAGTGTTATTTAGTAAAAGAAGGGTTTTGCCTATGGCTCATTGTCTACTTGCTACTTGGGCAATGGGCCATAGATAGAGCCTTGTGACCTAGAATCTTAGCCTATTGGAGAAATTTTGTTAGGTGGTATTTATTTGCAAGCTAAGTCTTGATGATTATTTGCAAAAGATTTGATTTTCCCATGTATTTAGTTAGTACTAGAGAAAAAAATGTACATATTGTTATTAAGCTCAATAATTTGCATCAATAGGTAGTAAAATCTTTTTGTTTGTTCATAAGATCTTTAAAGTCATTAATAGTAGGAGATTGGGAACTGAGAGGCAACAAAAATTTTAAATATCTTGTGTTACTTAAAGTTTAAGTAAATACAAAGTTGTGCTATTTAAAGTTTAAATAAATGTATTGCTAAAATGTTTAATTTTGAGAACAATATGAAGAATGAATAGAATAAATTTGAAATAAAAATGTGTTTATAATACATAATCAAGAAATTAAAAAAATATATATATATTTTAATAAAGAATGTTTATAAAAACATATATAAAAGTTAATTATAAGATATCAAAATATTATATTTTCTATTCTAATAATTTAATAAAAAATAAATCACTTTATTATTATTGCTAATAATACTTCCAAAAGTTTAAAAATAATATCTTAACATAAATCCTATATATATCACACACTAATTATACCCATTCCAAACATTCAACCACAAATCTTATCAAATATGTCTAATTGTATCTAAGATATCTAACTTTTTTTAATTAATTAGTTAGGTTGATTAAAAATAGAAAAAAACTTCTATTCTTATATGTTCTTGTATAAGATCTCATAATTGTCTTGTAAGGTCTAACAATTCTATTGTAAGCCAAATTATTCTTAGTTGAGGAATTACTTTATAATATACCTCCTTTAACTATCCACAATATAAAACCTCACAATGATTTATTTAGTTATTTATTTTGATATAAGCTTAAAAGTTTATCTATTTTTTTTATTAACAATTGAGGCAAAAGAAAATTAATAAAACTTATGATTGTTGGTAGGTCAAGACAACACCATTATGCTATCAATTTGTTGGGGATTACCAAAAACAAGATTTCATTATATATCCCTTGTTGTAGAAGTCCTTCAAAATTTTTTAACCATCTAATAGGAGTATAGAAATATAATATTTATGTTATAGAGAATCTTTCTTTTTTCTTTAAAAGACTATAAATTTAAGTTTTATTTATTTTAAAGAGAGTTTTATAATCATATGTCTCTTGATACGATTATGTGACCACTCAATCATCCTCTACACATTATGTAAGCTTCAATAGATTGCTAGTTTGCATCATTTTAACAACTTATAAAGAAAAAAGAAAGAAAGAAAAGATCTTCTAAATATTTAACATTTTAAAAGGGTCCAATAATTCTACAAAATTATTGCAAACTTTTAATGGTATTGTATGATTTGTTGTGTCTTATTAGTAAAAAAAAAAAATTATTAAAGAAGATTCAAGATATATTTTTTAAATTATAAAATATAAATAAATTATTTCATTAATTACTTTTATAGTATTAAATATCAAAATTTTAAATATCAAAATTTTGATCAATGTTATGAAGTATTTAGATAAACTTAATAATAATATATTTTAAAAAGTAGTAGAATCACTTGTATTCTAAAATTAAAAATATTTTATATTTATAGTCAATTTTAAAAAAATCTTTAAAAAAATTATCTCTTTTGTTGTTTTTTTTTTAAAAAAAAAATTAGTAAATTTTATAAATGATTTCTTCTTGACCCTCAATACCTTGTTAAGATAAAATATTTTTATATAAAAATTTATATTCAAGAATATTTTTATAAAAATAAGAACTTTCTTACATTTACAAAGGGTAATTTTTAAAGTTATTTTGTCTTAAGATAAATTCTTTAGAAATAAAAAGACTTAATATTTGGCAACCATGATTAAATCTAAATCAAAAGAATATATATATATATATATATATATATATATATATAGAAGTATATATTTTCTTTCTCTGTATAAGTGTTAGAAATAAATTCAAATTACAACATCCATAGTTTATTTTAAGAACAAAATACAACACTAAAGATTCTATTCAGCAATAATAGTAAACTACACTAAAGCAGAAAATAAATATAACTAAATTTCTAAGGCTTTGTTATATGTGAATGCATTTTGAATTAAGTTTTGTATTTACCAATCCATATCAGTATGTAAATAACTTCTACTTTAATATTTCATTAAATATATCACTAATTACATTATCTTTTTCATAAGCATACATTCTTAATTTATTTAGCCTTTATCATAGAAGCAAAAACTCTACCACTTATATTATAATAATTTTTATTTTAACATAATGAAGACATAACATTTCTAAAAATCTATCTACCAAATACCTATAAAAATTTCTACATATACAATGCTAAGTTTAAAGACTAATATTTGTTACTACCAACATGACACACAATACAACTTAGTAAATAAATTATTGATATTGGTGCAACATTACAATATTTGTTTTAGACATTACAATTCAATGGAATAGTTTCTAAAATTGCAAGATAACAATCATCTCATGTCTTATATGTATTAGAATGATTGATTATAATTATATAAAAAAATATTTAATCTAATATATGATAGCATTTAGGCACAGTATAATAGAATTGCATATTATGGATTTCTATTAAAGTAAAAAACATAGTCTATATCCTAGACATTATGCTCTTTTGATATCTAAAGGGTGCCAATTTCTACAAAGAAAAATCTCAAAAATAATGTTACAGATCTTATTAAACATAGTATGTCTATCTAAAAATCATAATTAATATTTTTTATAATATTTTTTTTTGATATTAATCTACTTATTGTTAATAAGATAAAAATAAAAAAGTATTAAATTTTGGATGAAAGTCAACAATAAGAATTATCTAGTAATATCTTTATTACTTAAGATTAAAAATCTGACCAATCTTGTGAAGGATATTTATTGTTTAGAAAACTAGGTTATTTTATCCATGCTACAAGCCATATATATGTATCTTTTCATACAAAATATTGATTTTATAAATAATATTAGATATTATATTAATTGTATTTTATATCTAAGATGGATGTTTAAAATAAAATTATTTTAATCCTACACACATTCCATTTATGCTTTCTAATAATCAAAATATAAGAAAAAATCTTATTTATAATACTTTTGTGATATTTTTAAGTATTTTTAATAATAGCCTTAATAAAAATATAAGCAAAATTACTTCCTAAACTTAATTTTTATATATATACATACAAAAATTACATGTTATCAATTTATATATGAATGCACTCATTTTTTATGCTTAAGTATTTTTCTTCTTTTGACATTTTATTTGCAATTATAATTTTTTTTTGTATATATTACCATGTTAGTAGCTCATATTTTTTTATTATTTTATTTGAGTTTTTATAGAAATTACCTATAAAAAAATAAAATAAAATATATTCTAAATATAAATAGAATATTTTTTAAAAAATAGATTAATGAATACTATAAAATAAGAAATTATATATTAGATATTATATTTATATTATTTTTAAAACTTTGTTAAATTCTTAAATTATATAGGATATAAATCATTAAAGAATTCTTTAATAATACAAATATATATACAAATAGAATTTCAAGAGAAGTATAAAATTTTATTTTTTTATAATATATGTTTATATTGTATTATTAAATAGAAGTAAGTAGAAATAGTTAGAATATGTTAGGTAGATAATATCTTCTTCAAAAATTTTGAAAAAGTTTTTTAGATGTAGATTAGATATTTATATTCTTATATATATGCCAAATGGCTATTAAAACGTATGCTATAAGTTTTTTACTTTTATTAAGCCATGTTAGAAGTAATCTACAACTTAAATCTTAGGCTACAGGCCTTGTGGTTCTTATGAAGCTTCTACAAGGCCTATATCATAAACAAGGTCAAGGAATTATACAAGATTATAATAAAATAATAGAATACACGAGTCTTGTTGCAATACAAGAACAAAAATAAGACTAAAAGATCCAAACTAGACCACAAGACAGATGTTGTTAAGATTAAGGAACCCTTCAACCTCAATACCTATATATGCTAAAAATTAGGAAGCTTCTAAGAATCTTTTTGTAGAAGGCTTTGCCTTTAAGTCATCTTAAGATGCTTTTTGAGTGGCTTCTTTGTTGCTATAATATGAAGCAACCTCAAGAACCTTCTAAAACTATCAAAAATCTTTAAAAAGCTTCTAAAACCTTCTAAAATCTTTTATAGATGGATGTTTGTGACATAATCTCTTCCTCTGACTCTAAATTCCTTGAAGAGCAAAAGTATAAGCTTAATTTGGATGACTTAACAATATTACCAAGCAGCTGGCATACATGTTGCCACTTTGAATTTGGGAGAGTGTCATTGATAAATTTTTTATATCTTTTAAGGTGCATTGATTAAAATATGAGCTAGCTCTTATATATGATCACTAATGGTATAGCCATGCTAATATACAAAGTATTCTAGATATCTTCATCTTATCCTTAAATCAAATACTTCTTCTACCTCAAATTCTTCATACTAATCAATTTCAATATAAGATGGTGACACTTGTATTCTTTCTAATATATTTGATTCTTTATAAGGTTCCAAAAAAAAAACATGGAATATATGATGTATCTTCATAGATTTTGATAATTCTAAATGATAAGCGATAAGGTTAATTTTTTTTGAATTAAAATGGCCCTAATCTTTAATAATACAATCTATTGTAAGGCCAATTGGTTTTAATACTACATCAAAGGAGCCACAATTTATCACCCATATTGAAGGTAGATTATTCTTTTAAGAGCCTATCTACTCGCATCTTATATTATTCTTGAGCTTCTTATAATTGGAGTTTTATAGTTAAATATAGCTTTTCCAATTGACTAACAAATTTTTCAATTAATAGATTGTCAGATTTAAAAGATAGTAATATATCTATCTTTGGATGATATTTATAATTGGTATAGAAAGAGGTTTGTCGAGTAGAAGCATGAGTGGCGTTGTTGTAGGCATATTCAATAAGTGGCAAGTAGAAAGTCCAATCATCTTGTTGATAACTAATGGTACACCTCAGATATTATTCCAAAATTTGATTGATTTATTCTATTTGTAGATAGAATATTGTTAAAAATTTAATATTTATTTAAAATATTTTATATAGTAATTTTTAAAACTTGGATACAAATTGTGGTTATCAATTTGATATAATATCATTTGATAATTTATAATATTAATAGTTATTATTAATAAAAAAATTGGCTATTTTTTTATTTATGATTATTTTCTTACTATGGATAAAATATACCATTTGATTAAATTTATTGACAATTACAAATAAGGTATCAAAAGAATTAAATAGTGAAAGATTTATAATAAAATTTATAAAAAAAAAAAAACCAAGGTTGTCTTGGAACAAGTAGTAGTTGAAGTAGTCCATATGGATAATATTGACAATTCTTTGATTTATAATATATGTTGTATGAAACTAAAAATTTCTTAATAGCCTTCTACATTTGAAAATACGAGTTGATATAAAATATTTAAGGTTTTTGTGATCTGTATAGATAATCATTAGATATGAAGCACCTTTAGTAAATAGTGCCATTTTTGGAAAGAGTCCATGATGGCAAGGAGTTCTTTATCATGGATTCCATAATTAATTTTTGTAGCTAAGAATTTCTTAGAGTGCAATAGAAGTGGATAATATCTCCCTTCTTTTCTTGGTTGTGAGAAGATTGCTTCTAAAACAAAATCTAAGGCATTAATTTCTATAAAAAAATGGTTTATTAAAATTCAAATGAATCAAGATGAATGTTCTTGTAGTAAAGACCTTTAATTATCTTTATGTAGATTGTATCTTTAAGTCAAGAAAGTCCTATTATGATTGAATTAGATAAAAACTTGATGATATTAAATATAACTCTACTACTATGATTTTCTATTGTTATTTCTAATAGAGTTGTTTTATAAGTAATATCTCTAAATAATAAAGATTAATTATCTATAATTTCTATATGGACAAATTTAAAATTTTTAGTCATAAGAATTTTATGATTTAAAAAAAAAAAAAATTGATCAATAAAATAAATAGAGCCACTTGAGTCTAATAAAACAAGGGTTTTGAATTTTTAAGAGCCTAAATAGATTGGTATGATAAAAGAACAAAGACAATTAGCAGATAGTAGAAGATTTTTTTTGTCTAAAGTACTAAAAGAATCCATCTACATAATTCTTATTCTACCTAGACACCTTTGTTTTCTAACAATACATTTGTTAGTATGGCTATACTTCTCATTTGATAGATATGTTGGTGTTTCTTAGGACAATTGTCAAACTTGTAGCTAGTCTTTCTATAATATAAGCACAAACCTTGGTCTCTTTTCCATTTCTTTTCTTGTTAAAAAAAAATTTAAAACAAATCACATCAATTTGCATATCTTCTACCTCCGAAAGATCATTAGAGTTAGGTGATATACAAGCTATTGAATAATTGGTGTATAGCCATGGTGTATCTAAAAAACAATTGTCTTGTTGATATTGAAATAACCAATTGTTGTACTTCACAACTTGAGTAATTGCTTTATTAAAAGTTTGAAGATAAAACATATATAATAATAGATCTTTTACAACGTTTTATTATCCTCAATGAAATTGACTTATTAATGCATTTTCATCCCAATTTATATCACATGCTAATTGCCAAAATTTTGAAACATAAACAAATATAGAACGTGTTCTTTTTTAAAAGACTTGGATTTTAGTTGTAATAGAATGAATCTTATTATATTTGTCAAATGCTTCCTCAAATGCTGCCAAAAATATTTCAAAATTATATAATATAGGAGCATTCTTCTCAAATAATGGAGCAAATTTAGGCAAAACTTGACCTAAGAGTAAGGTTCCAATCAAATCAATACAAGATACTTCTATAGAATACTATTGACATTGGAAAAAAAGTAATAAATCATACTTAATTTACAAAGCCACAAAACTTTGAACAACTTTCATCAAACTTCTCTGAAAGGCTAATTCTTGGTTTTTTTGCTATTGACATTGAATTGTTGTTTTGAATACATATATTTTTTAATGAAATAGACCTTAGTAATAGAATTCTTAGAATGATTTGTAGTACCAGCTAAGGTGGTTCTACTCTTTGACTATTATATATGGTCATATAATTTTTTAATATTTTGCTTAAATAAGGTTTCTATTTTGACTTTTAATATTTAAAAAATATTTATAATTGAATCTAATCTAGCTTCTTTAGAATCTACCATATTAAATTCTTTAGTTCCTACTATGAAAATGAAATAAGAAGAAAAAAATATAATTAATTTATAATAAAAAAAATTAAATTAAATAAAAAATAAAAAATAATATTAGTCTAAAAGAAGATAATCGACAATCTTTGAAGCGCTATAGTACTTCCAAAGAGAGAGATAATTTGCTCTCTATCTAAAAAGACCAAATTCTTATATTGTACTATATCAATCTCAACAAACTATTATGGACAAGGTCAAGGAATTATACAAGGCTATAATAAAATAATAGAATATATGAATCTTATTGCAATAGAAGAACAAAAACAAGACTAGAAGGTCTAAACTAGACCATAAGACATGCAAGATTGAGGAGCCCCTTAGCCTTAAAACCTATATATATTAGGAATTAGGAAGCTTCTAAATACCTTCTTATAGAAGATTTTATACTTAAGTCGTCCTAAGATGCTTCTTGAGCAATTTCTTTGTTTCTACAATATGAAGCAACCTCAAGAATCTTCTAGAATTATTAAAAATCTTTGAGAAGCTTCTAAAACCTTCTAAAATCTTTCTTAGATGGATGTTTGTGATAGCCTTCTTAATAATTAGTAAATATAAAAATAAGAATGAAGCCATCCTCAATCTTATCAATACCTTTTTTGTATTCTAATCTTGATTCAAGACTCTCTACTTTCTTTGTAATTAATAATAGTTATTTTAGTTCTTTTTTATGTTATATCTATATACTTTCTCTTTATTTTCTCCTTTTATTAATGATATAGAAGTGTATTATTTAGATTCATGACCTTGACAGTTTTTGACATTTTATTTTATTTTATTTTATCTATTATTTAAAATTTAAAATTTAAATATAATAAAATTAAAATATTAATCTACAAGTATCTAAAATACACCTAAATATTAAATTTAAGCTCATAATTACATTCAATAGGCAAAAAAAAAAAAAATTATATAAATCAACTCTTTAAACATAAAAGATTTTCAATTACAAACATTTCACTTTAAGAATAAGTCTTGTTTAATCTTAAAGAACTTACAACCAATTAAAAATCATTATAATTATAATAAACTATCAATAAAATTAGATATTCTAAATTTTTAATCATATTAAATTATCCATATTTCAAATCATTTTATATATCTTAAAGATCCCATTAATTAAAGATTACAATTATAAAATTTAAATTTAAAATATCCTAATTTTTAAAAATTAAATATATATTATTCTTTTTATTTCTTGATTTTTAGAACATTAAAATCTACAAACAAAATTTGGTAGGATAGATCCAAGTTAAATTTGCTATTGGATGTAATTAATTTTATTTATTAGTATATAATAGAAATATTAAAAAAAATAGTAATAACTATCTATAATAATTATTTTATGAGATAAAATGATATGTATGATTAATATTTAATATTTGGATATTTTATGTTTAGTTTTATCCATTAATTAAAAAAACCATAATAAGTTCTTTGAAATAAAATATGGTATTAATAAAATCAATAATATTATTAGTATTTCTAATATAATTTTATTTACTTTAATAAGAAGATTTTAATAAAATAAAATTTTGTATAATATTTAAATTATAATATTATTAATTTAAAAAATCTTTTTTGATGCAAATAATATAACACTTATAAATATAACACTAATTTATGAATAAGCACTAATTTGTTATTGTAAATTTCTTTTTAATACATTATAGCTGCTTACATTAAAAGAATAATTTTGGTTGATTTTGTAATATGTTTTTTATAAAATATTATTTAAATTATATATATGTGGTATAAAAGATTATTTAAATAATTTTTTTAGTTGTAGTCTTATTCAAAGAAAAAAAAATTATATATTAATTTAAAAGACAACCTAATTATATAAATTTAAAAGACAATCTGATTATATAAGAAAAAAAAATTGACATTAGAATATGTACGTTTATAACTAATAATTTATAAAGCACAAGAAATTGGATATTTTTAAAATTATTTCTTAAAAAATAGTATATCAAGACACAATACTTTTGTTCTTATTTTCTTATTTTAAATTAAAAAATTTAAAGACTTAGAAATAATTATATTTTTATTTATAAGTATGATTTATATATTATAAATGTCATTAAAAGTGAAACATCAAAAATATAAAAAAAGTTATATTTTACCTTAAATTATTTTTAATTGGAATGTTAAAAATTTATTAAATTTAATTGATTCTACCACTTGATCTCTTCTTCTTCATTCTAAATATATTCTTTTTATTTAAAAATAATCAAAAATTTATTAAGATCCAAATATACTTGTTAATAGATTGAGACAATTTAATGCTACCTCTAATCTTCTAAAGTTTATTAGTAGTAAGGTTTCTATGTAGACTTCTTAGAATAGATTTCTTTGATTATATTTGTAATTTTTTTATAGAATTAAAAATAAATTAAAATGAAGATATTTTCTAATTTAGAATAAAATGATAAAATATTTGATATACTTTTAATTTAAATATGCTAGTGTTCTTTTAAAAAGAATCATTATTTTACTTTATCTTAATATAACTAATTGCCAATATTAAAATAAGTTTCAAAAAATATTTAGAATTGTATATTTTTTAATACAAACATATGTGGTTTAAAATTACTAAAATCATGATACAAATTGATAAAATATATCATAAATCTCTACTATTAACATGCTTGTAGAATCCCAACATTCCTAATATTTTTACAAGATAAAGTTTTTAGATCATCTTGTTGTACTATTGTGATACTTAATAGAATCTCTTTAAAACTTAGTTATTTAGTTATTTGAATTTTATATGCTATTAAAGCTAGTTGCAATACTACAAGTTTTATTCTTTCAAAGACTTGAAACAATCTTCTTTTAGCACTACAAGTAACTTTTAAAACAGCTATTCTACCATAAAGATGAGAACAACAAGAATGTCTCACTTAAAATTTTATTATGGAACTTTATAAGATTCTTTAATTCTTTTTTTAAAAATTTAAGTATACAAGAATTTTTTAGAAGATTGCTTAATTTGTTTAAAGTAGTCTTCTAATTTATTTATTTTCACTTTGGATTCCTTATCATATATATAAGTTAGATAAGTAAGATGTCTACAATAATCTATAATCTATTTGGATTTACTAGATTTTTTTTTATAATAACAAATTTGATACTTTTGTATTTTAAAATACTTTGTACATTGGTCTACAATGCCTCTAAACTACTAGATGATGACAATTTAGATCTAGAAGTTCTATAATTTGTTCTAAAGAAGTGGCGGTTTGTATCCCGACTATAAAATCCTAACCACGCTTGACAAAAATTGCATTAGGTATATTCTATTATTGTGTCAAAAAAATATTAAAAAAAAACTTTAAACATCAAAATATTTTTATGCCCTTTATTATAATTTATTTTATTTGTCTAAAAGTTCTTGAATATACCTACAAAGTAATTTTTAAAGTTACTTTGAATATCTTGTTATTTGGTATCAATGCACTATTCAAAGCCAAGATCCATATTAAACACCTTTTATAAATACTTATTTAAGTAGTCGAAATTGATTGCATAATAATTAAAGCTTGTTAAAAACAAATGCTGTTTTTGATTGACTACATGATTCTAATAAACCATTTGTATTGTCATATACTAGCCAATTGAACAAGAATTCAAAGGTTCTAAATAGTTTACAATAAGAAGATTTATCAATAATTTGGTGCATTAATTTTTTATTTTAATTTTCTTGTATATAAAAATATATTAGAAAATCCAAACAGATTATTTTGGGCTCACTTGCAGAAAAGGAATTGTAAACAAGATTTCGTGGTTAAATGAGTGATTGTAAGGTAGATCACAGAGAAGAAGGTGTACACACGGCAGAATCCAAATGAATGAATAAAGAAACGCAATATGGGGATGTGAATCAATTCGGTCACTAGTCTCCGAAGAGGGGTCCAGGTGAGAACAGCTTCCAGATTGCAGCGAATCTACTTCGATCCATGTCCTGATTCTATGGCACTGCTTTGTTTGCAGTTGTGACTAATCCCGTGGGCCAATACTAGGAAGTTGCTCCCTCCGACTCCAGGCTGCCCACCCCCCGAAGTTCATTCATTCGTTCAATCAATCAATCAATTAACTAGACTAATTCTCGTGCTCTCCACCTGTTATTACAGCTGGACTCTATCTTTCCATTACTTTCCTCTACTTGCATACACGTTGGAATCATTTCTCGAGAAGCAGAACACATCCTCCACCACGTACACATCTCCGTTTTGTCCGTCAACAACATATCTCAAATCCGGTATATAGTCTGGCAAAATACCATTTTCATCGGAATTCATCGTGTATTGCGGGGTCGAACTCGTCTTCATCGTATGCCGTGCTGTAAAAAATGTAGGGATGGTTCAGCATCTCGTCTAGCGTCAACCGTCCATCCTTGTTCTCATCAGCCTGAACAGAACGCCACACCAGTCACTCACTGGCACCCGAATGTTGTGCTTATAACCAGTGCCAACTTCCTAACCTTGTAATTCGCAATCTTCCAGTACATTTTGACGAGTATTCACAACCCTAAACCCTAAACACCAACCGAGATGTTCGAAACCAAAATTGAGCTGACATACCCTAAATATTTTGACCCGGACATTGATAAACAAAAATTCTTCATTTTCACACAGTCGCACGAACTTAAATGCGCTTCCACATAAGATATTAAACACAATATAGAAAAGACGGCGAACCTCATGTAAAAGGTAATCGGATTGCTGCTTTGCGTAATATAGTTCCCCTGGTCTGAGTTTCTCCATGATAGGGGCAATCTCACCTTCAGTCAAATAGCTGAATACCATGGATCCAGGAGACACTGATTAGTTTTTTTTTAACATAGTTGTGAATTATCTCTTAAATGATGAGCACTGCTAAATAGGTCACAAAGTAATACGAGTACCACTTACGCGAACACACTTAACCATGTAGATACTAGAATACCACGAGCAATAGATTTGGAAACAGCGACCAAAGAAAGGCAAGAAGAAGCCTAAATGCAACAGGACATCAAGGTTAAGTCATCAACCTTGACCCGAAACAACTACTAACTGCGATCACAAGAATCGAAAGGATTGGTTTGAAGGGCAAAGGTAAGCAGGCTAACCCATCCTTGTTTCTGTCCAGTTCAGCGAGTTTTTGTTTCGACTGAACTAGCTTCTTTGCTTCGAGCTGTTCTGCTGGTTGGGAATGATGGGTATCTTGTTCATCTTGCAATTGGTCGAACAATCCATGGTGAAACTCCTCCCAGCTTATCTTTCCATCTTTGTTTGTATCATGAGTCCTACATCAAGTTCACAAACCGCAATTGATATCCCAGTATTTATGAAAGAATCAAGGACAGCACATATTCTGCGTCTTGCGGGCAGACATTACCTTATTTGTTCCAGCCGGCACCACTGACGCACACGAGGGTTATTACTGTCGTCGGGATGTAAAAAGCTGCAATGAATAAGAACGCTTTCGGTTAAAAGCTTCGTACTTTCCTGGCAAATTGACTCTAAATAATCGAGTAATCAAAAAAAATTTAACCGCATACTCGAGGTTGTGCACCACTAGTTTCACCTCTTAAAAGTGACCGTGGAACCATAACAAGACTCATCCCTTGTAATCCCTTCCAAGTCGGGCACAGACACGGTACACACCCAGCCTATCCGCCCGCCTCCAAGTGGGTAAAATAATAGTGAATACCAGTGCAATTAACCATTTAGCTCCTGAAATATATAAGAAAATTATCTGATCAAAGTATTTGCAGGCATCAGTGACCATACTCGTTAAACTCAGTGGCATTAAGAAGCCCGTCGTTGTCTCTATCACATACTTCAAACTGCTGCTTGTACCATCCAGCTTCGTCGAACTCCGTGCTGTTGTGTCCTGCAGCTACTGCTCTTAAATAGTCAAATTACTTACAACCTGAAGTCAAACCTGAAGTCAACACATCAGATGTACTAATTGATTTGCACACCAACACTAAGCTGAAGTAACGAGCACATTGGATACCTTGTTCTGCGTCCAACACATGTGGAAGGTATTCCTCAAGAGAGACGAGACCATCATGGTTCTTGTCATGAGATTCCATTTCACGATCGCTTCGATGTAGCATTGCTTTCTTGCCTTGCACTAAATGCCACTCTTGCAGCTCAAGAAGAGTGACATAGTCATCCCGTGGGTTAATGTCAATCAGTGGGAATAATGAGGTGAGACGCTCGGTGATGTTGAACTGATCTTCATCATTCAAATACTCCTCAGGATCTTCGTAATCTGGATCCACATCGTGAGCGTCGAATTGATCATTCTTCAAGATCTGCCATCTCCAATGTCACCATCAAACCACAACATACATCTAGAGTGCTCCAATGAAAGACATGCTAACTCAAAATTTTAAGGAGTCCCTAACAATCCAGAAAGAATCCTACTATACTACAGACCTACCTTAAGAGGTTCCCCACGATACGGTTCCTCGTGGTGACTTATACCACCGTTTTTTTGCAGTTGCTCTCCCAATTTCTTATACTGATCCTCGAACTGCTGCTTCTCCCATGCTCGATCCTCTTTTTTTCTTTCAAACTCTGCAACTACGGGATCAAATGCTACGGGATCATGGTGTTTCTTGTCATGATGCACCGCACGAACCTTTATTCGTTTACCAGGAAGTGTTCTTCTATGTGATCTTGTGTGTAGATTTGAAGGGCTATGCGACACAAGGAAAAGTGTCATGAATGCAACCACCAGCAGTAAGTAAATAAAGGATGTAAAGTTTGTCGACGCTGCCATTGTCCTTCTACCCTCATGCGAGTAATTCCCTTTGGAAAGCTCAGAACTCAGAAGACATCCATTGTTTGTCCTGATCACAAAAGTCCAAAACATAATGTCATTTCACACAATTCCTCCAAGCTAGATAATATCCTTTGCAGAAACCCCATAGAAAGTCGGCATCATTCATCGCCACTTGTGCGAACAGTCCAATTTGACATAAACGCGTAGTTCAAAGAAATGCCCAAAAGTCAATGGCCAATCCAGCCACGCCTTCAGCACTGCGAAGGTCGGAAAAGAGATCGGGAAGAGATTGATGTAAGATTCTGCAGATTACTGAAGTTCACAGTTGACAAATGCCAACATGCAAGGTAGAAATAGCAAAGGCAACACGCACAAGTGGACATGATACGCAACATAACGTAAGTCAATAAACACTAGAGGCAATTTGAAGACTCTACAGCCAACCGTAATAAGCTTTTTGACTTCCAAAAACTGACTGCCCAAGGGATAGTAGTATTCTCAGAGCTCAAAGATTGGCCGAAGATCAATGTTAACTCGAGAGAACTCCAACACAGCAAGATTTGTAGGAAATTGCTCCATTCACAAGTAAATCGCGCTTTTCCCATAACTACATACCGAAAGGATGAAACGTCCACGACAGGACAGCTGCATCATTGGCAACGCACTGTGCTGAAAGCAACACAAAAGTAAATGAGGCGATTGAGTGGAGCCTACGAAACTCCAGGAGTAACAGCCCATAACACGAGGTAGCAAGCTCTCCCATTCCAACTAAGCACGTAGGTCATACAACATCTGGATTGTTATCGCTAAGGCCCGAACCCTAAAGTAAGTAGTCTCGGCAGAAACGTAGTGTAGCTCACAAGGTCTACTCTTTAAAAAGTAGGCAGCGGAGATCCAATGCATGACTTCGAAAAAAAAACGTTTAACACAACACACGATCATGGACAAGATCCCAGTGAGATACAAGGAGGAATCCAAAAATCAAAGCATTGCGACAGCAAAATGTATCTTACAAAAAATTGCTGGGTTGTGAATGTGCGAACAATGCAAAAGACGAGAGTCCGATAGTAATGCTGGAGAAGAGAGTGGGCAAAATCCTAGTGAGATAGGAGGACGCGGAGCATGAGAAGACACCAGGGGGAGGGTCCAAGATCACGTTCCACGACGACGACAAGGAAAAGAGTTTCGATGGAAAGAGAGAAGAAGGTGGTGCCAGAGAACAACGTAATAGAAGATCAGAGACGGTAAGCAGAGACTGGGATGGAAGGTCGATTGGTCTCGAATGGGCATTGACATTCGTGGTGTCGTAACTTTCGGACCTACTCACGAGAATCCGGATCCTAATTTGAGAAATCGTCGGGGTCATCTGCCCATATTCATCATAATTCTGGACCCTTTGCTGATCGCTCATTCTAACCGCATCGGCGGCACCTGCCACAAGAGCCAATAGTTTACACGAATGTCAGTAAAAACGGTAATTACTTCTGCACACGTGCTTCCATTGGTGGTCGCCGTGGTGGGGTCCTCGTTTAGACCTTAAAGCCTTGTCATCGACCATGCGTTGACTTCCCTGTGATACCGCCTTCAGATGCACGAGGCCGCGTTCATTCCTCCTAATGGAGTATAATCTCTCTTCACAGCTTGAATGAGGGGACTAGATCCAATTCTACTGATTCCCATTAATCGTGCCACGCACATGTGAATTTAGCTATTGGTTTGCAGCTGGGTCATGTTCTGCCTTCTTATGTATATTCTGAAATATCTTGATTCTGATTACTAGTCACTTTGTTTTGATGAAGTCAGAGAAGGAAGAGTTTATGATTTCGGCATTGTTCGACACAGTGCGACGAGCTAATTTGATTGCCTTCTCAATTTTCCTCATCGGAGCAAGCCATCCGAGGCTGCCGTATTGTCTGATTAAGTTGTTCATGTATTGTACCTGTATCTTGTGCCCTCATCGTTTATGTGCTTATTGACAGACTTGAGTTCATGATCTCTTACCATAGCCCGCTGCAAAAGCCATCAAGTTGAAAGATATTCACTAGGTGAGTGGATTACAGTTCCGTTTTGTCCAACCCGATTGTATACTGTTCAGTGGTCAGTGCAACGAAGGAGATATATACAAAAAATGAAAAAAGAAAAGAAAAAACAGAAACCGAAAACGAAAAAATAAAAAGAGGGGTAAACATTGGTTGTCTTAAAAATAATTACATTCTTCGCCAATTTCAAGCTGTCCTCTTTCAATGAGTTAGTTTGGCGATGTGTCGAGTTCGAATTGCGTCTTCTTAGAACGTAAACAAAGTGCGCGACGCGATGAGGTCACGATTAAACGACCTAACTCAAGCAGGAAAGTTCCTGCCATCGCCACCTCAGTATCGGTCAGAACTGGAGGGCTCGTCAACGATATTCAGAGCAATTGTAAGGTCGGTTATTTGCTTGCTAATTGCATATGAAGTTTTCTTTTGCTGGAAATCGATCTAGAAATCGATCTCAGCGACGTCATCCCATGTTGATGCAATATACTTAGCCATTGTGACCATGACGACCATAAGGTGTGGAGACCTGGTTTCCAAAACCGTCAGCGTTAAGCCTTATACTTGCAGCTTTGTTTTCAAAGGACTCATTCCAGTGGTTGTGCTCATGAGTGATGCATTAAACTACCTTTATTGAGAAGCTAGAGAAAGTTTCAGTGAAAAAAGTCTGTATCAAGTAAATGAAAAAGGAACATAAAGAGTTGGTTTTGAACGACGATGACGTGGTGTCTGCTCATTGGAAAATTGCTCATTGTTGGTGTCGATCAGTTCAAGGCAGAACATTTGCCTTGATGAGGTTGAAGGGAGTGAACTTCATTGACGCATTCTATCGCTGTGATCACTCTTCGCCGTGGTGATCGAAATTTTCTCATCATACCTGGTCGCATCTTTGCAGTTCTATGAATATTGCCTGGCACTGTGTATTTGGTACAGTTTTAGATTTTATTTCAACAAATTATCTTTTAATTCTTTCAAAACTGAAAATGGTATTAAGGAACGGCATCATGAAAAAGATTGCTAGGCTTTGCATTGCTCCACTACTCCAGCTGATTTTGAAGCTGCTAGGCTTGATGTAAATGTTATAGACTTGGTCCATTTTTTACCTCAGTTCTGAAATCTCTACCCCACAGTAGTGCAGTTTTATGATCCAGATCTTGTTCTTCCAATATTGGACCCCACTGAAACTGTTTCGATGTTGCCTTGTGAGAGCTGGAATACATGGCAACGTAGTGGTGAGGAATTTTTATAAACTACAAGCTCAAGGAGAAGGGCAGGATTGTAGAAGATGAAGTGAAATACATCTTGAAGGTTGTCTCTATCCTTGATTATGATAAGTCCGGGTGCACTTAACTCGGTGGATACTTACATGTCAACTGTGAAAACACTTAAATTTTTAGTGTGACAAGGGTTTCCTTGGATCACTGTGTTTCATTGTGACTAAGATTCTTTGCAACCACCATCCTCATTTCCACCAATATATGAAAAGGAGTTATTCACTTTTCAGGAGGTTTGATGTTTTTACTTTTCTACCATGTTTAGATTTGAATTTGAATTGTTGTGCTCTTAGTTTTGTGATTAATGTAGGTGAGAGCATTAATCTTCAATGAGAATACCTCTACTTAAAAGTCTGTTCAGTAGAGGATCATGTTCTTTTCTAGGCAGTTTGATGATGTGCAAATCCAACAGAGTTGAGAGAAAATGTATATTCAATCCCTGGTATCACAGTTTTTTATGATTGGGTTCAGGTAAAATTGTGGCGTTCAATTACAACAGGCACTTTTTCATTTTTCTATATATTTTTTTTAAATTATCTATTTCAGAGTATTCAGCAACCTCTGCTAAGAATAATTATTTTGGACTAATGGATTTGGATAACTGATGTTATGGTTTATAAATATAAGTATCTCCTGGTTGGTTTGAGTGGCAAATGCATGCTTCATAGAGTTGTGGACACATTATATTTTGAGTTGCAATTAATCTATTCAGGTATTTTTTAAAAGATTTGACTATCATATTAAGTAAGGTCGCCAACTATTTTAAGTTGTTTTAGAATTACAACCTTGATTAACGTTTTAAAATTTGGATACCATGTTTAATTCAAAATTCAAAATTCAAAATTCAAAAATTGAAAATTGAAAATTTTCAAAGTAAAGAATTTATTGACTTATAAATCAGTAAAATAATCACAATCACTACATTTACTGCAACTACTTTTTCTTCACAACTCATCCAATCACGCTTAATCCTTAAACCCGTATAAAGCTCTCTTACATGTTCAAAGCACCAACCTGACAAGACAATTGATTATGTCTGGTTAGATATTCGAGTGGATATCAACACACTTGAGACTTAGCTTACAGTGAGTTCAATGTACGGCCTTCAGTTCAAGCTTCACACAATTGTGATATGTTTGTTGCTGGATCTATGAAACGTAACTTGTGTTTAGATTTTCGTTTAAGCCAAAATGTGTTGATAAAGGCCGGAGGGTGCGGCCGTGCAAATGAGGACAAGCATGTTCTACAACCTGTCATGACGAGAGCATGCTAAGATCATACAATATTGATTTCCGGTGAGTTAAATCTAGCATTCGGCATCAAAACTAAAACAGACGGCCATGACTCAGGGTTAATCAGTGATACCATATATCTCTCAAATAAAAATTGTAGGGTAAGATACTTGCAAAGTTCAGCCCAGTGATCGAAATATTGCAAAGTGCTGAGGGAAAATCCTAGTTCTTTCCCATGGCTCACTTCAACACCTTTGCCGAGGCGCATGTTGGCATATATCAGTCTATCTGCAAATTTGTCAATGGGGTAAACAAAATTGTCTTTTCATCTGCTTCCTAGACCATTTACACATAAAATGAACAATAATGCTCACTGACAGTCTATGCAACATTACATCTGCACATCACATCCTTGCATGCTCAACTTATATCTTTTGAGATCCTTGTTTTCTCTCTCCAGCTCCTTGTTTTTTTTCTCAAGCTCTTCTATGTGCTTTGTTTGCTCGGAATCCTTCCTGCAAATAATCAGCAACGGGCAAAAATTATGTTGGTCACCATATTACTTGTCACACGGTTTAGAGAGCAGACGAAAGATAATCAGTTAACGTGCCAAATCTCAATGTGGCCGAAAAACTTCTCAGCACTCTCTACCACATAGTTGCAAATATACGTCACGCACGGAATATATCATTGTCAGCTACAACCAATCAGCTCGTACCACATTGTAGTTCAGTGCCCTATCAATCTTCTGTACCGTGTAGCATACACGCATGAGGTTCAGAGCAGCACTGAAAATATTATCTCTTTCATCTACCTACGCATTCAGCCTGATTACAACGTCGTAATTTACCTGTTCATAAACGACAGAGTCATTCGCAGAGACCGAACTTCCTTTTCCAAAGCATCAAGTCGCTTCACAGCAGCTTGCAGATCAGGAGGTCCAGCAACAGATGTGACTCCTCTGCCCTTGGCCTCTGTCATTCTGCCAAACACCCACAATGAGTACACTAATTAAATAAACCATTAAAATGAGCAAAAAAATTACAGAAGGAATTATCCTGAAACAATAAATTGATCAAGATTATTATCTGATTATTTAACAGAAACGTTTTGATAAAACATCACATTTGCAGGGTCTTACTTGCGATGTCGATCTACTCGACGTTTTTTGGTGGCAACGTCTATGCTGTCCAAGCTTGCCCCTGAATGCAACTCAACCAGTTTCACAGACGAACACGAACAGATAAATGTATATTCCAGCACAACTAAATTTCAACATCGTGAAGGAATTCCACCGGAAGCAGACAAAAATGTAAAGTATTCCACATACTCGTACAAATAAAACTGCGAGTAAACTGAGCAAGAGCAAGGTTTTAATTGGAGAGAACAAGAATGAGATGAACTCTTCAGTGCCAGCGAATCCACAATTCAGTATATGTCAAGGAAAGCCACATAAGGGAGGGACTATCTACCAGAATTGATGGACCCCATCCGTCGTAAACTACCCGGCACCTGTAAATGAAAGGGCCGCTTTGATCAAGATCTCAAAGCTTTATCTGATATCCCAAACATATATTGCGAGCTCTTCCTAACTTCCTAGAGGGATAGCTCAAAACGTTCGTCATACTAAGGGGATAGTCAAAAGAGTGCATTCTCATTTTACAGAAATCGAAACGAAGAACCAAAACTGGAAATGTTGACCATGTTATACCTTCGGTAAGGGTTCTTGGTTCTTAACTGAACCTTGAAACTCCAATCCCCCTGCTTGCAAAGACACACCATATGACTGTCAAACAAAAAATTTCAAGAACCACCAATTATGACAGAACAAGAGACTTCATGAACGTAGCTGTAAGCCCCTAAACTCTGGTTCATCTGAATAAGGTCTCTCCAATTGATAAACTCTGAAGTCGACTCACAATTAACTAACCACCCTAATGAACCGCTGCTTGCAACCCAACACAGAAAAAATGACCATAGCTATACTTGAATAAGAGATATAACATTTGAAATGCTAAAGACACTCAAAACTGGTAAGGTTAAATGCACAGACTAAAGGAGGACTAAGTTATTGCTACGTTTTTCATTGGCGTAATGAGTGTAGTCTTGAGCACGAACCTAGGTCTGACATGGAGAAGGGTTCTGCCAAATTGTGATCTATTTCAGCATTCGCCCGTTTCAAGCTCTTGCTTCGCCCCATCATATTCGCCTGCCCTGAAGTACAAGGTATTTCATTCGAAATCTCCAATCTTAAATTTGGTGTTCCGCCAGTTGAGTCACTAATTTGTGGGACTTGAACACTCTGCTGAACATAGCTCTCATCTGTTGGCCTTGAATTAACATTGACCGTGTTCGTATGCACATGCCTTTCCACTGTAGTATGAGGCCACTTTGAACCAGGGTTGATCTGCATCATACCGATGCTCGAAGAGTCCAGTATGCCTGGTGGTGAGATCATAAAGTCACTCATACCCTGATTTTGTGCTTTCTTTCCTTTCATATCTTCAGAAACTCTAGCATAGTTTTCAGGCTGGGAACCCAGTCTTTGCTTTGCTCTATTTAAACTACCCTTGAGCATGCCGACATAATCTGACACTGAAGTATTGACTGGGGGAGGTTGAGAGGAAGAGGGGTCCGATGTCGGGACAGGTGCAAGCGCATGAGTAGCAGCTGCCCACCCGTTTTCTGTAGCAACAGCGCCGGGCCCCTTGTAAGAGACAGGTATTGTGGCCAAGTTGGTTCGTGGAACTACGGCGGTTCCCGACTCTACAAATCTACGCCTGTAGGCATTGCACAACTACGGAGTTAGTACTGACGTGCATGAATGTTTCATCCCGCAAATATTAATCTTAAAGACCACTTTGTTGATTCTGTACAAATTGAGACAGTTATCTCCAGACAATTCTTGTACACCCAATAAAAATTATCGAAACAAGCCTAGCTGAGCAAGAAAACACCAAGTACCACCTGATAATGCAGGTAAACAATGATTAAGATCTCGACAATGAGTATGAGCCTGATTTTGGCGAACGTGGAAGCTATGTCTCATAAAGGAAAAGTACAAGAATTATGATTCTCTATTAGATGTAATTCCTCTATGAACTAGATCATCAAGTACCTCAGCTCAGAAGAGCGACTGCGTGTTACAGGCGCCTGTGAATCGAACCACATTCTCTGTGCTACCTGCCATAAACAACTTCTTGCTGGGATTATCTACAACCCTGATCAGCAATCCCTGATCTTCCACCAAACAGAAGAATGACCACGTCTATATAAAGACAGACCATCAGAAAAAAGACGATCTTGATTATAGGACAATAATTCTTGAATTACTTTGGTCTTTTCTTTGACGCGTCGCTAATGACCGTGGTGTTACTACTGTAAAATTATGTCAATGAAAAATACCTATAGCTCATACAATAGATATACAAACCAAATCATAATCCAGAGACTACACAACACATGCACAGAACCATCAATCCAAGGAAGTTCTAACTACTAGGCTAGAAAATACCCTCGTCAATTCAAACAAATAGAACACAGCATGCATTGGTGCACGTTGATCTTTCTACATCATAAACTGACGCTGACCTAGATATGAATAAAGCGAGCTTCAGTAAATGCAGCTCAATGAAAAGTCCTTGTCAATGAGAATGAACCTTCGACTGAAATAAATCTGGTGCCGAGCGAGATTGTTTACTTGAACCATTACTGAGTCTGAAGCAGCACACATGTCAGAACAAATGGCTGGTTCAAATGTGCCTTGCCCTTGAAATAGTTACACTACCTTAATCAACGTACGTAACCAATCTGAACCTCAAAAAAAAAAGGTCTTTCCAGAAGAATAGGCACTGCAGAGATACATCAAATAAGATGAAACACACATTGGGAGAAGAGTCCAAATGCATTACCTAGACTTCATAGTGGCCTCAAGAGAATTTTCAGGGTTAGGAAAAGATTTAGGCTGCGCGTAAACATCTTTCACACCATCAACTCGCTGAAAGAGGTCAATGCTACCTATGGTAAAGTTGTTGTTGAAATTGTTCTGCTGCTTAAGAATTGCTGCCAGCTCGCCAGACACTCTGCATACAAAATTGTAACGAAAATCCTTGTTTCAGACAGAATACAGCAATAGAGGTTTTATACCAATACCTCAACATGGCCAATGATAAGGTTACGATCGGCCATCTCCCAGAATCGTATTTAAACTTCAATTATCAGATTTTAATTTGCCACTAACCTGCGAGGTACTGGCCGGGCGCGTTGTGAACGACCAGGAGTTGTGGCGACAGTATTGGTTTCAGTATTCTGCGAAAGACAATTGCTTCGGTTCTCTCAGGGTCATCATGGGGAACTTCTCCAAGTAAAGTGATGTCACAACACTTCGTCGTATTCAGTACAGGGTTTTGTCAACTGCCCAATAATCTCTTCACAAAAACCCCAACCTAACCAACCCCCCACCACCACCATTTTTTGGTTTGCAAATTGAGCATCCAAGAAGCATTGGAGTACACACCTGGTTTAGAGTACTACCAGCAGAGTTAATCCAGGAAGAGAAGAGCTCCTCGCTGTCTCCCCTAGCGTATTTGTTGGGGTCTGTGACAGGCGACGGGCCCAAGTTTTCAGCGGGCGTCAAAGTGGGAGGCGAGGACTTTGTACTGCTCTCGACAAAGCTCTGGATGAAGAGCTCCTCGGTCGTCTTTCGGGCAAAGCCTCCAAATTGCTCCATCTGCGCGGCTTGCTCTGCCAAGGAGCCAGGCGTTGATTGCAGAGAAGGCTGCGCAGTGGCCTTGAAGGCGAGCGAGAAGGCGGAAGAATGAGCCTGGGGGCCTTTGGATTGTAATTCGTGGAATCGGCGAGTAAGTCGCCGCTCTCCCTGCATCTCCATAGTCCAATATGATCCAGGAGAGATGAAGGGGTGCTGAGTCACATGATCCGAAGAGAAACGAGGATGGAGGAGCACGGGAGAGGGGAAAAAATGAGAAACCTAAGTGAGCAGAAACGAAAAGAGGGAAATGACGAAAGGACCTGAAGATGCGACTATAATCTGGAGGATTAGGCATGCAATGAAACAGAAGGGAGAAAGTACAGGGGAGGGGGTTGGCGGCATGTAAGGATTGGAGATTTGCGATAGACTAACATGAAGTGACAGCATTGAACAGGGGGGTTGGGGGGCTGGTAGTGGAAGTATCTAACGGAGAGTGGGGAAGAAGAAGTCAACAAAAGAGGACAATTCTACAGCTGAGTATTGTGGGCAAGCACAAGTGAAGGACGAAAAAGGAGGACGAGGAAGGCGAGAATGCCTGGACTCAGAACTTTGGGCCCCTGAAGCTGCCGGTGACTAGGCGGGTAGCTTCGAAATGTACTAATTCCAGTACGAGACGTTCATACGGCACTGTGATATACTGGAGGAGTGTTGCATCTGAAGCATGCTTGTGCCACTTTCTACCAACTTCTGCATGTCCGCCTCATTCCGACTCCTGATATTTGTGGTTCCGATTCCTTCCCAGTCTCTGTTATCCTTTCACGACACAAGGTTACCATCTCGTCAAAATAAGAGTGCTGCAGCGGCACTAGCATTTGCTGAACCATTGGTACACTAGTACACGCCCGGCAGTCCGCACAAGGAACCATAAATCAAAGTAACGTTTAAGAAGTTCCAAAGCGAATATTATTTGTTCTGCCGTTGATTCTGTTTGATAATCTCAGCTTTGGGTTTCCACCTTCTCCTCAGGCCTCAAGTGACGTTGTGATCATTCTACGCAATAAATGTGTGTCATTGCGCATGAAATCCCATTGCCCGTAGTATTATACACATGTATATGTGTATCTCTCTCTGGAGAGTTATATATATGTGTATATGAGTGTGTGTGTGTGTGTGTGTGCCGCCTCTCCTCCCTGCATTATTATTTCAACTCTTTCGGGATCCCCCTTTTCCCCTTGTTTTCCACGTGCGCCACTGCATCCCATCATGTTCCCAGGCTCATCATGCTTGGCATTATCTCATTGTATATTTCTTTTGTTTTCTTTTCTTGGCGTTCATTTGTTCGTTCTTCCGTCCTTCCTTCTCCTTCATTCTTCTTTTCTCTTTGGGAATTTGAATCTACTAGTCTCTGTATTGCATAGGACCATACACATGATGGAACAGAGGCGAGGATGGGTATCCACAAAGTGTTCCTTTAAACCCTAATCGTTGGCAATTGAGTCAAGGCCTGAGGGGATGCATCATTGAAGAGGAAAGGGAAGTACAATCGAGATTGTGCACGTGCCATGTATTTCAAAGAACAATATACACCAGAAAGTATTGTAAAAGTAAAAGTCGAGGATGCTGAGGACACGTGGTTTAACTCGAGATACGGGCAGTGAAGGTGGGACCAAGGGTGTGGGAACACGACAGTGCAGACTCACCTGGTCAGCAGGAAGCAGGGGCAAGGATTATTGTTGCCTGGGCTACGAAAGGAGAAGCAGACGACGACGACGACGACGATGTACAACGCGAATAAGTGATTCTGGGACAGGGTTCATGTAGTTTGGGTGGCACTTTTGTGCAGTGAGTAAGACCCGGCTGTCGCACCCACAGACACTGCGGAAGTATCGGCATGGGGTGCTTCTCGGGGTGCTCGTTATCCAGGCTAACGACGACCCCGTCAAGGCTCGATATCCCTTCCCTCCACCTGCATGTGCCCCTGCAACTAACCTAGGGTCTTGAACTTGAATTTTCCGACTAATTGAATCGGCTCTCCATTAGATCTCTTAATTCCCTTCTCCCTGTTGATTTCAATTGACCACTTTACTTCTTCACCTGCCTGGGTTCATTCAAAGTTTGGATACCGGCGATTTTTCTTAGATTTTTCGACCTCTACCTGATACTCGTAATTCTTGGGGATTTGTAAACCTCCCTCGGCCACTGCCAGAGGAATTCGCATTCCTTTGGAAGCGCGTCGCTGAGGTCTGGTGGGTGCTCAGAGATAATTGTTTCTGCTACTTTGGATCATTTTCTTCACGATTGCAGTAGTGCGTGTTACAGGTGCTTCCGGAGCCCACGTCTGTATGATTCTCGCTAGCGGCCCGGCCTCTTAAGTTCGCTCGTTCGCTTTGTAACATGTATTGTTCCAATAATATGTTAATATCTAGTTTTTATCAGTTAATTGTGCGATTTCGCGACCGTTAGAAAGTTTTGCTTGAGAGCTCTGGGGGAACTGCTCTCTTCAGATAATTCCCTCATTTACAGAATCGCCTCCCTGTTGTTGTCGTTCTGTGACGCATATCTATTTCTTACGTGATCTGATAGTGGAAGTTGTAAATTTTGTGCTCTTCAGCACAACTTAGAACTAATTGCGAAGCATAGAGAGATTCGAGTTTCAATTTAGCTTGTCCTAACTAATATTCTTCGAGGAATGCGCGCTTTGTGTGCGCTTCTCAGCAACATGCATCGGTATACTTTTAGTATTGTAATGACCCATTTTCTTCACTGTTTACCTGATTGAAACCTGGCTGCATTACATTGTAAAGAAAAAAATAAAAGAGTAATTTATATTTTAGCCAAAAAAAAACTAGTTAATTGCAAATGTTATATTAATTTGAGCAAAGACAAAGTTTGACATTTAAGGTAGAAAAAACACTTAAGAAGAAAAAAATATTAGAAAATAATTAAAATTCACAACATCAATGCAATAAATTCAACTATGATAACAAAATAGTTTTATATATAAGAATTGCAAAATATTTGATGTAAATCAAATAATAAACAACTTCTCTCCTTACATATAAATCAATACATTGTACATATCTTATCAACTATATATCAAGAACTAATCTAATCTACATAGTACAATAATAAATATCTTGAGCCATAACAATTATTATACACAAACATTCAAGAAAATATCCATATTATTTCATTTTCAATCTAATGAGCTTAGTATAAATGATGTTTTTATTGTATTAATGGGCCATTCTACATTCTAAGGATATATATAATAATATATCAAAATATAAAGACATTAAATAAAAACACTTGTTAAGCAATAGATTCAAACAACAAACTATATTGTATCAATGCAATTTCTTATACTCTTCCATGAGCTAGGAGCTTATATCTTCAATATTTATTAAAGTCCAGTTATCATATTTTGTAGCAATTTATGAATTCAATAAAAAATAAAAAATAAAAAACACCAGTTTATATAAATAATAGATAAAAAGTCTTATAATTCATTGAATAAGTAGATCATGTACTAAAGAATCTTCACAATAATAATCTATAAGATCATAAATTAAATAGAGAGAAAAGAGTAGCTACAAAAACAAGTACTCTTTATCTTTTTTCATCCTCTTTCTTTCTTAAGTATAGATATGTTTGATTTGAAGTTAAAATTATGTAGTTAATTAATTAAAATTGATGCTCTTCTACCTTATATTATAATTGCAAGCAAGTATATACATAAAGGACACCTAGTAGGAATTACAATAAAAAAACTTAGTCATAAATTTTAAAAAACATCTATAATAGAGAACTAGAAATGTTGTTACTCAATATAGATTATACTAGGAAATTTGGTAAAAGTAAGTAGGATTAAAGTAGATATATTTATTTTATTTTATTTTTGTGGTTCCTTCCTTCTTTCAATAACATCTATGCCTAGAATGTTTTTAGAGCCTAATTCTGAATAAACCACATAAAAACTTAATATCTTATTTCTACAAAAAAAACTAAAGATAAATAAATTGAAAAGATTTATAAAGAAATTTTTATCAAAATAGAAATCTGATTAAAATTTCAGGTGATATCTTTTAATTTTTTTTCTTCTATCAAAATTTTCATGCAATAATATTTAGTTTTATTTAATGTAAGAAGCCTTAACAACTCTAAATTATCCAATAAAATTATAATTTAAAAAAAAAATGATATAACATCTTTTTACTTAAATGATAAAACTTAGTAAAATCAATACTAAAGAATTGGATCAAATACAATGGCACAAGATAAACTGATACTTTTAATAGTAGTACTAAGCTACAATCCAATAGAGAATGGTGTTGAATAAAAGAGATTAAATGCTTTTCTAAAGTTCTAATTAAAACATATATTAAAATCCGTATGCACTCTTTTAGGTATTAAGATGGTATGAGTATTTCTTTTATGTTATTTCAATTACATCTTTTATAATAATCAATGTATATATATCAACTAGTATAAATAAAAAGAGTTTTTTATTGGGAGTTAACACACAATATATTTTAAGATACTATTATTTATCCAATACTATTACAATAGATTATTATTAGAAACTAGAGTATGATAAAAATCAACAAAAGATAAGTCTAATAATTGTAAGTAGAGATTTTTTTATTCAAAAGAAGATGCTTAGAAAGGACTTTGTTACAGTTAGACTTAATAGACAACTTTTTACCAAAGCATATTAATAATTATCTTCAAATAGTTGTAATAATGTTAACAAAATAATAATGGTACCTAACAAAATCAGCACCTTAATATCTTTGTATAAAAGCTAAAGTAAATATAAATAATATCTTACTATTTATTTTTAAAATTTAAGAAAAAAAACAAGAAGATTGTATCATGATCACCTTAATTTATCTGTTTTGTAAAAAATATCCTAAAATTAAATTTAAAATTTTGTATAAATTTTAACTATACTGATGGATTCACTTATTAGTGGAAAATAATTATGTAATTGTTAGCTAATGTTTAGATAACTCTAAAAATAATTCTAAATATATATGTAAATAAAATTTTAAAAAAGAAAATTAGAAAATTTAATAAATTTTAAATTTAATAAATTTTAAATTTAATAAATTTTAAATTTATTTGATACAAACTAGTTTAAATTAAAAGAATTATGTATCTTAAGAAAAAAAAATTATTTTGGACCAAAAACTTGTATTAAAAATAGTCATCTAACAATAAGATTAATGAAACTTTTATAAACTTTTATAAACTTATTTTAATTAAAGCTGATTCATCAATTATAGATATTTTTTTTAAAAATGTTATATATATATATATATATATATATAGTAAATTAAACTTGACAAGAAGTACTCTCATTATTAATTATGTCATTCTAACATTTATTTGTGATGGTGTAAAGTGGTTTATTAACGGGTATGAAATACAATTAATAATTGAATAAGAATTATTTTCAGTAAAAAAGACCACAATACAAGAACAAGGGTTTTTTGGAAGATATTTAGTTAATGCATATCCAATTAAGGTCTTAACCTTAAAGACTTTAAAATCACTTTGAATACATTATTTGCAACATGGATGCTAACATTTTAATTTTTGAGATGATTTAATTTCTTTTAATTTTTAAGAAATAGAACCAAAGAAACTCAACTATCAAAAGAAGACGGCACAAATAGAATCATGATTGATGTTGGTTGACAAAGCATACATCTAAAATTACTACATAGGCAAAAAGTATAAAAGGATTTTTTTAAAAGTTGAAAAAATCTTATCAAAGATTTAAAATTTAAGCCTCTAAACTATATATCTTTTGTTTTAAATTATCTTTTATGATATAAAGAGGTTTAAAATTTATTAGACTAAAACTACCATAATACAATGCTATAAATCAATTCAATGGTGGTATTAGATGCATCAAAGATATTTGATCTTTAACTATATAATATTTTATAATTTAGAGTATAATTACTATATTTGCTATAAGATTTATAAATTATGAATAAACTTAATAAATTATTTAATTCTTAATTCCTAATTTTAGATTTAGATTTTAATCTATAAATTAATTTTTTTAGAATTAAAATATTTTAAAATTTTTATAGATAGATTTATATAGAAAAAAATGCCACATTTTTATCTTTTAGATTTGGAAAAAATTCACATTTAAACAAAATAGATAATAATTTAGTATTTTTAGCTATATTTTTATAAAGAATATATTTTTTTATGTCAACACATATGCATTAAAAAAATAATTAGTTACATTGAGATTTTAAATAATTTCATAAGTGTTCTAAGTAATACAAATACAGTTCTTGTATTTTTTTTCAAATGCAAGATAATTGAGTGGCAAGATGTAAAAGAATTTTTGATTTCTCTAATAATTTTTTTGTCCAAATAGATCTTTAAGTCCAATTCATTAGATTATTTGTTAGCACAATTCTTTATCTTAAGAAAAGAATAACTTCAAATAAGAAATATATCTGTAGTTCAAGTAATTAAGTATATTTTAATTTTAAAACCATAATTTATATAAATTAGAAGTTTTTGTAGGATAAAATTAGGCCAAAAAAGATTCCACACTTATATGGTTAATATATATATATGAATATGTGAATATACATAAATAAATTTGGTTAAAAAGATTGTGGATACTTAAACAAAAAAATATATGATTTTTATTTATTAAAAATTATATATTTAATTTAACAAAATTTAGTAATTTTAAACTAATTTTATTAAAAATATAATAAATATCCAACACACAAAATTATTGTTAGATATATGTACAACATAGAAAGCATGCAGACTTTTATTATATTGAGGTTGGGATAGAAAATGAAATAGCTAATGTAAAATTTGTACAGATTTAATAATAGGAAATTTACAATAAATAAATAAATCATAAAACCAAAATATAATGTTGAACATGACAATGATAAATAAGATGTTGCATTTTTTTTAAAAATGTACAGTAGAATTCATTTTTTACAATATTTTTTAAAATTCACATAATGTATTCATATGGATCTCAAATTATATTAAACATATTATATAGAAAAGAAAAAAATGTGATTGAGAATTGAAAGAAACTCAATGATTGCAAAAAGCCAGTTGAGAATGAACTTTTTTGAGGTAAAATTAAGGCATATATATGTAATTAAAGTAAAAAACTAAAAATTTAAAATATATTAAAGATGAAAATTTCTAAGGTGTTTTATTGACTATTTGTAGAAGCTCAACAAAATTATTGCAAAAAAGATTTAAAGATCACTATGAAAGACACTCATTCTTTTTGCAAGCAAGAATGGTTTCAATTGATTCTTAAACTTTGAATAAGAATATTATCAAGGGAAAATCATGTTCTTTACAATGAAAAGATTGACAGATTGATTCTAAGAAACTACCTCAATCATCTTGAACTTTTCTAAGCTTAAGAGTTGGAGAAAAAACATGTAAGGTCATTTAAATCTAATTAGATGATATTAATGTGTAATTCAAAAATAGTACAACATGCATGGGACATCAAAATGGTTCTTAAAATTCTATAATTTACAAAATCATCACAAAATTAAGCATTCAATCAAAACATTGAACATTATTACGGGAATGGAAAGTGATTTATGTATATATAAAATTATATACAGTTTTAGTCTATGCATGAAAGAAATCAATTAGAGGAGTGTAAACATCCTGACTAGCATTGGTTCCCATCACAAAGTCTGCATGGGCATACATGGGGAGGTAAAGAACTTGAGGAGATCCTGTTAATTTGCTGACCAAAGCTGCCACATCATCAGGGTCAGCAAGGGCATCATTGCCACCGTGTGCCAGGAGAATGGGCAGAGTGGCTGGGATGTGTGACACGTCATACTCTGGTGGGAACAGAGCTGCATACTTCTTCACATTGTTCCAAAAGCCGTGGTCATACATGCTGAACCTCCCCGACCTCACCACTGCACCACATGTCCCCCCTTGCCCACATTAGTGGCCTCATCTTCATGACTAGTCACGTATCTACCCTCTTGCCTGCATTTGCTCTCTGCCCACTCTCCACCATCACTCTCCTCTTATCTACTTCTCATCACATCACCTCTTACAATTTCTTAAACTACATCAAATGTAAACCTTCCCACTTACTTTGAGCCATTTGTGCCAAATTTCGCATTGAAGTAGATTGCATTGAATATTTATTGTAAACTGATATTTGTGATGTATTGAAGCAACAATTAGTACCTGCAAAATCAAAACTCTAATACTTACACCTACCTTGCATAAATAATTAATAAAACTTTGACTGCAATGGAGAACCTCATAATAAACGAGATACAATACAATAATTTAACTTATTCAATGTTACTGTTATTGAAAACAATGTAAACACAATGGAGCTGATCTTGACTCACCTGTGATTTGACTAATCAGCTCATGCCTGCAATCAACTTGGGAAGATGTACATGTAATCTCCAGAAACTTTTTCCCAACATCACTGTAATGTTGGAATGCCATCCAAGTATTGTTAAAATTCTATTTGAAGCAGGCATTGCATAATTATCTTCATCACTTTACTTACTCATGGTTTCAACATGGATTTATATATTATGTTCTATAATTTGAAGAAAATGTATAAATTCAATACTGCAAAGAAAAAAAAAAAGAAAAAAAAAGAAAAAACTTTTTGAATACTGCATCATGCACAATTTACCTGTTTGCACTGAATTCAGCTACACCTGAAAGCAATAAGATCTGCAAATTCATTTGAAATATTACACTTACAAAGAAGAGCTAATTTTTTTAGTTAGTTGTGCACACAGGCACTCAATTACAAAATAACCATATTACTTTCCAAGAAAAATTAATACACTGTGAACAAAAATGTGAAAGAATATGACTTGCCTCATCCACAAATAGGTACGAGGCAGCAGATGCAAAAGGAGAGGTGATATATTTTAAAGAACCAATTGGACTCAACAAAGCAGCTTTTGAGATGAAAGCCGTGATTGATCCTTCTGAAAGGCTTGCAAGAGCAGTCATTGTTCCCTGTTAAAATACAACACAGTATGTTTCAACTTCAAAAAAGAACATTATCACAATTATAGGAAGTATGTGCACAAATCTGAAAATAACTCATCCGACCTTTTTGAATGTGCATCAGTAAATAATTCTATGGAGTTGAAAACATCAAAACCAAAGACGTTTGAAACCAATATCAAAAGTTACGTCACAGAGATTGTTTATGTATTGCAAAGTAAAACTTACTTGTGAGTAGCCAACATAATAGACTGGTTGTTTTGAGTAATTGTAAACATATTGCAACATTGAAGGCAAATCTGATTTCACAAGATCATCCCATGACCAGTTCCAAAATTCCTGTAAAATCAACATTAAAGTTTAATAAAAATTATTTTATTTATTAGTATTATTATAAAAAATAATATGTGTGTTACAAGGGTTTAAAGACAAACCTTTTCCTTCCTTGTAAACTTGAGATGACCAAAAGTATAATTTGAAGACCGAGTATTTCCGATCCAGACTTCATATCCAGAATTTGCCATCATGAATGCCAATGAATCATCGTTGGCATTCAAGACCCATGTTTCTCCTCCCTAGCAAAAAAAAAAAAAAAAAAAAAAAAAAAAAAACAAATCATTCCAGAAATTCAATCGTGATATTTAAATACAAAGAACTTCATTGCAACCTTCGAATTCTTTTCTCAGCAGATGATTATTCCATACTATGATATCATACGTCTTCCAAGTAAAATAAACATGGTAGAAATAAAGAACTTGAAATGCAATAAACTTGTGAATTTAGTAAAGAGTGGTACCTCCATGATGCCGTGGTATAAGAAGGCAGGGCCTTTTCTTAAGGTGAGAGGATTCGATGTGGTGATTCTTTGGATTGCAAGGAGAAATCCATCCTGAGTTTGGACCTGGAAGTGACAACAAGACAATTTTCGTTCTTCAATACAATGAGAGGCAGACGAAGTGAGTAATTTCGTTACATGGTTTCCATCACTGCACATGTGACAACCATGAACTCAAATATGTTCTTACCATCATCTCGGTACAGTTATAGCTGATGGGGCTCACAAATGACTCGCAAAACCCTGTGCTGGGCAGCGGCAAGCTGGGCATTTGAGCGCTTGCTCGGACATGAAAACCTTGCAACAGCAATATGGCTATGCACCACACAATCACTTTTGCACCTCTCATCTCTACCTGCAGCTCCAGCATTTTCTTCTCTGAAACTGCTTTGAAGTGGATCCAGCTCCCTCTGATTCTTAATCACATATTTAACCAATTAAGAAATTCCCTATAGCCTGCTTTCAGACGCTGAAATGTAAATTATTGAGTATCGCACTTCATATTAAGACGGAGCGTTACTACGTCACAGAAAATAGTACAATGAAATCCCACCAGCAAGTCAAATAAATCATTGAACCATTGTAGGAATCAATATTTGAAGTCAAAATCACCTACTTGCATTCCCGACTGCATAAAATTGGTAACAGAGTGGAGACAAACTACTGCACGAAGAAGCTTAGACCATAGCTAAGCATACATGAGATAAGGCGTAGAAAGGTTTGTACTGACGTGGAGATTTACATTTAGGAACCAGGCAGGAATACAGCCGAGTGGGAAGACGCTGGACAATTTACTTCGACCCAATAGAACTCGGTGGATGAAGTTTTCAAGAAAAAACTTGTGTTCTACGTAAACTGGGGTATTGATAGGGAGGTCACCAATTTAGTTACCAATTGATCATGCAGTTCTCGCGGCATGCGTAACAAATCACGTACTTGGTGAGGCAATGATTCATTTTGCAAGTTCATCAAATGGCTTTTGAGCTAGACGCTAATAGGTGTGCAGATATAACATCTGAGGCAATGATTACACTGCCTTTCTGTATACCAGGATTATTTACAATTACAGCACAAAATTTACGTGCTAAACAAATCAACTTCACTCGACTCTAAATGCAAATATTTTTGCTGATGTAGAGGTCGTCCACAAGGTGTTGGATCTTAGTGATTGTCAACTGATAGCAGGCAAATTTTGTCATTTCTAAGCCACCTGAAATTGACTGTAAGATGAGAATCTCGTAAAGAGTACCATGCATCTAACGTCTTTGCCGACCCATACTGCCCCGGAGCAACTGTTTGAGGCACCGCAGTAGCGTTCTACAATAGCAATTCCCTGAGGACGATGATTTTGTAGCTTCCTGCAATTGCAAGCTGATACTATTCCTGCTTCACGCTAGTAGGAATTTAAAACTTTGGGAAGTTGCAGGATTTGGATGACATGCAGAGAAAGGATAGTGGGAAGTAGTACCTATAATCAGCTGCAGACAGAATTGGAAATGTAGAGTTTACGTTCAACGAAAAGCCGCACAACTACTAACAGTGGACTTAACCACTTGCACCCTCTTGTCGTGGTTAGTATGGTCATCCTGCTAACTATCGAACACTGGGGCGCAGATGAGATCAAAGTGTTGCTACGCAGAAGGAGGAACTCAAACCTGCCGAAATCCAAAGACGGCGGGCGCATTACAGTCTGTATGCAGAACATAGCGTTGTATGCGAGGAACCAACAGATGAAGCGCTTTGCAGGGGTAGGAAGACGAAGCTGAAGGGAACAGACGGAGGTGGGTGTGGACGGCTAGTGAGATCTGACAAGGGGCTGGGCGCCATCAATGCGACTAAAACCAGAAGGCTCGGAAAGCATTGAACACCAGTGGGCCGGTAGACACATACGTGAGAGCGAAGTGCTGCGTCCACACGCATGAGAGGAGTTGTGCGCCAGTGGAGGACGGTGGTACGCGGGGTGCTGCTAGAGTAGCATTCAAGGGGGGGTTGCCTGTGTTGCACCTCTGTGAGCTGATTGATGTGTGCCAGCGTCCTCGACATGGCGTTTGACGAAGTAGTCTCACCTTCCTCAGCGCCCACCGCTGCTCTTGACATTGCTGGGCACCATGCGACGTCGTTGTCAGTCTGCCATTGTTGCAGCAGCCCCATCACTCCCTCCTCCTCTCCCTCTCGTCCCCTGTGACACTCGGTGACTCCCTTGTTTGTTCGCCGTTGGACTTTGACATTGACCAGGTATCAATTATGTGGGAATTCAATTCTATTGAATATTTTTTCTAGGGGAGTTTTTATATCTAAAAGTCCGTTTCCAAAGGACACAGTTTAAAAGTTTTACCAGGGTTATTGGCTTGGTGAAGAAAATTTCTTTTTTTAGAAATTTTGATTTTTGGATATATTAAAAAGTGAGAAAGGGCATAAAATGGAACAAATTATTCTTTTATTACTAGTCTAAAATATGTTAATTCATTCTAACAATTATAAAAAATATTAAAGAGTTTTTTTTTTTTTTTTTTTTTTTTTTTTTTAATTTATGGTTATTGTAAGATATTCTTGACACAACTTTTCAATTTTTTCTAAAAATGGTCTCTTGAGATGGGCCCAAAAAAAATTCTAGGGGACAATACTATTCATTCCATGTGAGAAAATAGTACATTACACATTATTTTTTCCTCTTAGGACTTTTGATTGATTTTTCTAAACATAAAATCAACTAAGTAAGGCTTCTCAATTTTAACCAATCAAAAGATTTTAAAGTTGTGATTTCTCACCTTGTCCCCTATATATAAAAACTACCTAATACTTGAATATTTTCGCTCCAAAAATTGTCATTCAATTTCATAAGAAAATCTTTTTAAAAATTCTTCACAAGTTTGGATCATTGTAAGTTGTGATGAAAGCAAGAAGGCACCATGTGAATAATTAAAACAGGACTTAATATCATGATGTATTCCTATTCAAGAATTAATACTAAATAAATGATGACAATTTGTAGAAAGCCTGTTCTTAACAGCCATTTGTGGTATTCAATATTGAAATTTAACTGTTCAGAACATAACAATGCCTACCACCAGCATAGAATAACAAAATTTTGAATTCAAAATATCATTAAATAAATATTCATCATAAAATTAATTGTTGTTCATACTTGCATTGAGACCTTGGAGGATGAGTACAATTTCAATAGTAATGATCTGGGTGCTTCAATTGAAATTCCACTTGACCATACATGCAGTGTGTATAAAGACAAATATGGGGCATGAAGGTTATATAAATAAATAATTAATAAATATATACATAAGAAAAGAGGACCTTGTGCAATGTATATATTATATTTATGTATCTATTATATTTACCCAGAATTTACAGCATGTACAGTACCTGTGAAAGGTCAATTTCAGCAATTTACAGATTCACAATCAAACACCCAATCATGATCCTAGCTGCATAGTTCAACTGTCTCCATTCTGCCAAACCAATGACACAACATACACATTGTGCTTGGTGTACTCTAAACCCAACTAGCTCAAACTTAACACACAACCCATCACAACAGATTCAATCAAATTTTCCAAGAAGCAAAACAATAAGACATCCATGAGTCACAACAGCCTTGAAACACAAAACAAATGCTACCATTCATCAGCTGCATATATCTGAAAATCAACAAAAATGAACACATCAAAAGTACTGCAAATGAACAAAAAAAATTCTAAAATAGAGAAAAATAAAACCACTACACCTTCATTATTTAAAACATCAAGGTTAAACAAATATATTATTTTTAATAAAGCAAACCAAAAATGATCCAAACACAAGATAGTACTACTGTGTTTAGGGATCAAGGTATAGGAATTTAGGAGGTAAAATTAATGATTTGGGGCAAATGTATTAATTTGGAGATAAGGATTTAGAGTTTTAAATTTAAGAACATAGAGTTTAAGATTTGAAAACAAAGATTCAAAGATTCAGTCTTTAAAGTTTAGTTTGTAGAGGTTTATGATTTTAAGATTTAGAAATTAGAGTTTAGAGTTTAGGATTTAAAATAATATGAATAAAGAATAATTATTTTATATTTTTGAGATTTAGAAATTAAAGGTTTCAAATTTTGGATTAAAAAATAGAATAAAGATATTAGAATATAAAAAATTAAATTTTAGACTTTATAGTTGTAAAAAAAAAAAACAATTATGCTTTAAGAATTAGATTTTAGAATAAAATTATTAGAATTTAGAAATTACAGGTTTTGATTTAGAATTTATAATAACAAAGACTTTTTAGAAGATCTATTATAAGTTTAAAATTTAGATTTGATAACTAAAGCTTTTAGAATATAAGAGTCTCCTTCAAGATCTAATAAAGGTTTAGGATTTAGGTTTTAAGATTTAAGACTTTAGATTATAATGATCTATTTGAAAAATATTTTTTAATTAGATTTTTCTTAAACCTACCTCTATTTGTAATACTTTTAATTTTAACTCTTTTTCTTTCTCTTTATATATATATATATATATATATAAATATATACATACATTCTTCAATTAAGAAATAAAAAGGTTTGAGTTTTTATTTAATAAACAATTATTTATTTTATAAGTAAAGCCAAGTTGGATACAAATTTTGACATTCACTTTAAGTTTGATCTTAGTGTCAACTTCAATATTAACCTTGGCTCTTGTCACGGACAAAAAATACAAACTAGAAATCTAAACAAGAAGTTCACGAAGAACTGGAAAGAACTAAATTAATGCAGATGAGTACAAGGCCAACACCAGAGAAGTGAGCTATAGCTCCAAGAGATGTGTTGTCGAGACTGAAGAACCCTTCAGCCTCGACTTTTATATATACTACCAGATAGGAAACTTCTCGAGTTACTTCCGCTAAACTAGGAAGCTTCTCAAGCGACTTCTACTTAATCAGGAAGCTTCTCAAGCAACTTCCTAGAATCTAGTAGAATATTCTAGGAATATTCTAAGAATCTTCTAAGGGAATCTTTAGAGAATCTTTTAGGAATCTTCATAGAATATTCTAAAGAATCTTTAGAGAATATTCTAGAGGGTTCCAAAGACTTGTTTCTAGAATGTTCTAGAAGCTTGTCTCTAGAAGGTTCTAAGGACTATGTTCCTAACATTATCCTCTCCTTTAGCTTCGAGGTCTCCGAGAATGTTGTTTGTCGATTAGAACAATCGCAAGAAAATAAAGATCTGTCGCATAACGTCTGCAATGAACTCCAATTGCTGTTCGTGAAGCAAGTGGTTCAACGGCCCTTGAAGCCAACGGTAGTGGCCCACGCCTTCCACTTCTGACCAAGCATGAACTTCCGTGTCCTCATTGTGAAATTGTCCTACAAACACACCTTCTGGCTGACCATCGTAAGCAGGCTCGATCTCAAATACTATCACCAGCAATCGGTTACTCAGTATCCTCCGTCGTTGTCGTGGTGCAGGCGGTTCTTCATCTCGAGGTCGCCTTCGTGAGCTAGTCGGTTGAGATAACACGACTGGCATAGTATCTCTCTCTTGGCTATCCATGTCGGGAAATCAAACTCTGGCTACTAGAAAAAGTTTTCTATCTTGGAGAAAATAACTTATCAATTGTGAGTTTTGGTGGTGCTCTCCCCTCTTTTATGTTCTCGGATGAGTAAGCTTCAAGAAGAAGTTATCATTGAACTAGCTTAGGTTTATGAGGATATCGTCGATGAAACTCCTGTACCTTTTGCGACGCATTGGCAAGATTTTCGGCTGGCTCCCACGTTCGTTCATTAATGTCGTAGCCGCACTAATGAACAAGATACTCCAACTTACCCCACCTTTGCCGTGAATCCAGCACCTTTTCGACCTCGTATTCCTCGTGGTTCTCAATTTCAATGCTAGGTGGCGGATGTTGTGTTCTTCCAGGAAAGGATGACTCTCGATAAGATTCCAACAAAGAAACATGAAAGACAGGGTGTACCTTCATAGCAGCTGGTAGCTCCAGACGATATGCCACTGGATTGATTTGCCTCTGGATGACAAATGGTCTCAATCTTCGGTAGTCCAACTTATCACAAGGCCTTGTCGTCTTAATATTTCGTCGAAGTAACCATACTTTATCTCCAACCTTGAAAGCAGGTGCCTCATTCCGAGATCTATCTGCGGTCGCCTTGTAGGACTCTTGTGCAGCTTGCATTTGAAGTTTCAACGTGGCTTGAAGTTCCGATAACCGCTTTGCAATTCCTTCAGCTGCCGGATTGATATTTGTTGATGGACTCAATAAGTCAAGTTTCGGATGGTATCCATAGTTGGAAAAGAATGGTGTTTATTGAGTCGACGCATGAAGTGTGTTGTTGTAAGCAAACTCGGCAAGCGATAGATATGCGGTCTAATCGTCCTGTTGATAGTTGATGCTGCACCGTAGATACTGCTCCAAGACTTGATTGACCCGTTCTGTTTGGCCGTTAGTTTGGGGATGGAAAGCCGAAGAAAGTTTGATATCCACTTTCAATGCCTCAAAGAGAGATCTCCTAAACTTGGATACGAACTGAGTCCCTCGATCCGACACGATATCATCCTAGGCTACATAACGAGTATACGCTTGTCGCTATATGAACTTCTATCTATGAATACACCGGGTACCTAGTTGTAGAGAATTTTACTTAATATTTATTGGCTAAACTCTAATGAGTTATTTGTCCTTAATAAGAAGGACAAATACACACGATAATATAAGAAAAAGGTTTTGTATGATTAAAACCTCTTATTTTTAAGTAGGTTTGTACATAAGTTTTCTCTATGATATGTAGAAAATCCTTAAAAACCTTTTAAAGACTCATCTATATATCAAAATCATATCATGGTTCTATACATCCACCTTTTACACCTCCAAAAAGTCTTGGCTCCCAAAAACACCTTTAGTATGCACAAAAGTCCAAATTTGCAACAAAAACCCTTAAAAATATATTTTCCCGCAAAGGATGTTTTTCTTCCCAAACTTTAGAAAATCATATCTTCTGATCCAGCCGTTCAGTCTTCTTCAAACTTTCAGGAAAGGTAGAATTAACCTTTAAGCTTTACCAGAAAAAAATTCAACTGCAAATATACTTCCGATCGTTCGATATCTCAAAACCCCTAGCAGGTGCTTAAAACCCTAGCTCAGAGACACCTGAGCACTATTTTCTCTATATCTCACAAACCCAAAACCCTAATGCCACAAAAATTTTGTACATAGTCTTGTGACATAAACATATATACTCCTGAAAATTTTGAGCCAAAAATCTATCAAATTGACTAAGATATAGCTCAAAATGTAACCGCTAGTTAAGCAGAGTCACTTACTGCCTTTAGCTTACAAGCACTGACTTCAACTCGCAATATCTCCTTGATCCTAGCTTGGATTTTATCGAGATATACGTGAAAAGTGTAGCCGAGAAAGTGCGCTTTCCAACCTCAGTTGCCGATCTTTGATTGCTCTCTGTATGCGCGAGATATATCCAAAAGAGTGACAGTATGTCCAAAATCGACACCCTAACTTTGAGTGCCTATAACTCCTTCATTAAAAGTCCAAATCATGCAAGATTTGCACCTAAACCATACCCAAAAACCTAAACCTGATGACCTTAGCCTCTGATGTTCAACTCCCCTCGAAAAACAAACCCTAACTCCTGATAAACCCTCGGGCAGCCTCCTTGAAGCCCATTGGGCATGATTTTTGGCCAATTAGAATAGAGATTTTTATCATCTACCTCTATTCATCCACATGGATGGCCAAACTACTCTTTTTACACTAAAGACCCTTTTCTAATCCTTCTTCTTATAAGATTTACATACTTGGTGCTTTAAGCACCAAATAAAAGAAGTAAATAAGATCTTAAGGATCACCAACGTCTAACATAGGTGACTTAAGATATACACAAGTTACTATCAATATAAAATTAACTTCAAAAGTCACTACTAAAAGGAAAATAAGGTTGTATAAATCTTAATTATAATCCTTTTAATAGATCCTTTCTAAACTAGCAACCTAATCACATCCTATAACCAATAAAATCCACTGATATGACTTTCATTTAACTAAGTAGTAAATTGTACATTAAATATACATGTACAATTTTTTTTACATAGTAGCCAAATCACAACACTTCCACAACGCTATATCGAGGAAGAGCCTTGCAGTGTCTTTGCTTGAAGATGTCTTCTTGCAAGGGACAAAATGTGCCATCTTTGTAAGCCGATCCACCACAATAAAGATGCTATCGAATGAATTTGATGACGGCAAGTCTGTGATGAAGTCCATAGAAATTGAAGACCATGGTCGACGCGGAATAGGCAGTGGCTGTAGAAGACCATAAGGGCGATGTCGAGGGCTCTTGGATCTTGAACAAATGTCACAAGAGATGACAAACTCTTTCACATCCTTCCACATTTGGGGCCACCAAAAATCTCGGGAGATAAGCTCCAAAGTCTTGTTGAACCCGAAATGTCCCGCAGTTGGAAAGTCGTGACGAGATTGAAGAACTCGGAGTCGTGTTGGTCCTTTTGGAATATACAATCGCTCTTCAAAGTATAAAAGACCTTCTTCAACCTTGAATTTGTCGTTATCAATGCGTTGCTTGATATCCACGGCTATAGAATCTTCAAGAGTCGCGGCGCGTACCTGGTTGAGGAAATCGATATCAATTGGCATGGAAGCGGTGCAAATCCTAAAATGCTCTAGCTTCAACAATGTTGCACACTGTTGATTGAACGCTGCTTCTCCAACCTTCGGCGCAAGATACGATCTCCTCGATAATGCATCGGAGAGTCCTTGTTGCTTCCCAGGTCGATAAGTAATAACAAAGTCAAATCTGGAAAGCGACATATTCCATCGCATTCGACGACACCAGAACTGAGATGTCATGAAGATTTGAAATTCTTAAGCATCCCAGATACGTCACTCTGATGTGCAATTCTTCATGAAGCGTCACACTTCAAAGGAATCCACTATCGCGAAGGAAGTTCCCCATCGTGGATCTCGAGGAAGCTGATCTCGGCAAGAAAAACTTCCGTGAATAGAATGCAACCGGATGAAGCTTCCCCTCTTACGCCCATCTATGAAAGCATCGCTTTCAAAGCAAAAATCAAGCACCTGCCTCTAAGAGAACGCCTTTGCAAAGTCAGGGTGTACCAAGATTGGAGTTGTAGTAAATGCTGACTTAAGATCTTGAAATGCTTTCTCCGCTTGAGGTTCCCATTCGAGCTTGTCCTTGCATGTCAACCGAGTGAGCGGGGCAGCGACTTGGGAATAATTCTTGATGAAGATCCGATAGAAGTTAGCAAAACCAAGAAAGAATTGCACATCTCGAATTGTCTTCGGAACTTCCCAAGACACGATTGCCTCTACCTTTTTGGGATCCATCTTCAAACCTTCTGTAGTCGCGATAAATCCTAAAAACTACATCTCAGTCTGGTGAAATAAACATTTCTCTAGTTTAACGTAGAATCCTCGCTGGCGTAGCTTTTCAAGGACCAGACGAACATGTTTCTCATGCTCTTCCTCGTTCTTGGAAAATATCAGAATGTCATCTAAGTAGATGACAACGAAGTCGTCAAGGTGCTCTCAAAAAATGTCATTCATCATGTGTTGAAAAACGGCCGGAGCATTGGTGAGGCCAAAAGGCATGACATTATATTCAAAGTGGCCATACCTTGTACGGAAAGCTGTCTTCCATTCGTCTCCCTCCTTGATACGCACAAGATTGTAAGCTCCCCTTAGATCAATCTTTGTGAAGATCTTTGCACGTCCAAGTTGTTCCAAAAGACCGGAGATCAAGGATAACGGATAACGATTCTTCTTCGTCACCTTGTTGAGGCCTCGATAATCTACGCACATCCGCAACGAGCCGTCCTTCTTTTTCACAAATAAGATCGGTGCCCCGGCTGGTGACTTTGAATGGCGAATGAAATTCTTAGCTAGATTCTCGTCGATGTACTTCCGTAGCTCTGCCAACTCCGTCTGCGATAGGTTGTAGATTGGGCCAAAAGGTGGTTGTGTTCCTTCTTGTAAGTCTATGGCACAATCGTATGGTCGATGCTCCGGTAGCATTTCAGCGTTCTTCTTTTGAAATACGTCCTCAAAGTCCTTATACTGCTCCGGTATACTTGCTGTCAAAGTCTTCTTGTCGCTAATCGGTGTTGCATAAATGACAAATGGTGTACCTTCCTTGGACGACCTTACAAACGCTCTTGCTCTAAGGAATAATGGTTTTTTTGTTCTAGACCTTTTAATAGGCTTATTTTTAGAATAATCTATGGAAAACGTCATTCTTCGCAACCTCCAATCGATAGATGGATTATGCTTCTCTAACCAGGAAAGACCAAGAATGACAGTGTTTGACGGGGTTCTAATAATATTAAAAATAACAAAACTACTATGGTTTTCAAATGCAACTTCTATAGGTTCTAATTCATGGGTGACACTATCGGACAATAAGGGTCTTCCATCTATTACTTCTACGTGTACGGGTTTGGATTTCAATACTAGAGGGATCTTATGGCGCTTAGCAAATTCTTCGTCTAAGAAACAAGCAAATGCTTCTGAATCTAATAACGCTAGGGTTTTGATTTTCTGAGGACCAAAAGACAAAGGGATTGTAAAACAACTAGCAGGTTGGGAAGAAAGAGTGGAACCTGATTTTTGTTGTGGTATTGAATTGTCTAGCCGCACGATTCCTATTGTGGCTGGGCATCTTCGTTTTCCTATATAATCGCACCTCTGGTCTTCACAATGCGTCGATTCTGCTTCTTGGGGCAGCTTCTAACTGTGTGGCCTTGCTCTCCGCAATACAAGCATAGTCCTTCCTCCATACGTCGCTTTCTTTCTTCTGGAGTAAGGGGCTTTATACGTACCGCGTCAATTTGCATGTCTTCCGCTTCCGAGTGTGAGTTGAGGCCACTTGCTGACATACTAGGGCCATGGCGAGTCGTATATTGTCTTGCACGTTGGTCTTGGCGACGTTGAAATAGGCGGTTATCGCACTTCACCGCTTGGCTGATGGCTTCGTTGAGCGTCCGTGGGTCTGAAAGCGATAATAGCAAATCCTTCACGTCGTCTCTTAGACCCCAATAAAACTGACTCATCAACGCTTCTTCATCCCAGTTGATGTCGCACGCTAATTGCCTGAAATCTGATACATAAATTGATACTGAGTGCATCCCTTGTCGTAGCGACCGAATCTTCGTTGTAGCCCATCGAGCCTTATCATGTTCGCCAAATGCCTCGGCAAGTGCCTCCAAGAAAGTTTCAAAGTTGCTCAAAATTGGTGATCGTTTCTCGAATAAAGGAGCGAACCACAATAACGCTTGTCCTGTGAGCAGAGTTTCGACTAATCCAACACGCGACTCCTCCGTCGGATAGCGTTCAAGTTGCAAAAGTGTAATCAACTTGATTTGGTTGACGAAACCTCGAAACTTGGAACGCGTACCATCAAATTTGTCTGGAAGGCTGACTCGGGGTTCCTTTCGCTGTTGAACCAACGGTTCTTGCCGAACTAACGACATGGTTGCTTCATTAGATGCCGAAGCTTGAGATTGGTGAATCTTAGATTGTGCTGCCTTGGGCGTTCCAACGTTGTGAAGCCTTGCTATAACTCCTTCTATCTCTGCAGTTCTCTGAGACAATGTAGCAAGAGCATTCATGATGGCGTTCAATTTGGACTCCGAACTTTCAGCCATAGTGATGTCTTGACCTCCGACCATTTTAAGAGAAGAAAAAGATGAATCTACAGAAGATAATATTGGTTTAGAGGAAGGTACTCTGCAACCTCTAAAACGCCTTAAGTTCTTGAAGAAGAGGGATAATCCACGCTTTTCAAGAAGAACAAGACTCCAATATTGAATACAATGAATATCAATTTAGAGGAGGATAATCCGCAACCCTCTAAAACGCCAGTAGACCTTCAAGAAGAGGGGTAATCTTTACTCTCACAAGAAGGAACTAGCTCTGATATCAAAGATGTGTGCAGTCTCGACAAACTGTCACGGACACAAAATACAACTAGAAATCTAAACAAGAAGTTCACGAAGAACTGGAAAGAACTAAATTAATGCAGATGAGTACAAGGCCAACACCAGAGAAGTGAGCTAGAGCTCTAAGAGATGTGTTGTCGAGACTGAAGAACCCTTCAGCCTCGACTCCTATATATACTACCAGATAGGAAACTTCTCGAGCTACTTCCGCTAAACTAGGAAGCTTCTCAAGCGACTTCTACTTAACCAGGAAGCTTCTCAAGCAACTTCCTAGAATCTAATAGAATATTCTAAGAATATTCTAAAAATCTTCTAGAACCTTCTAAGAGAATCTTCTAAGAATCTTTATAGAATATTCTAAAGAATCTTCAGAGAATATTCTAGAGGGTTCCAAAGACTTGCTTCTAGAATGTTCTAGAAGCTTGTCTCTAGAAGGTTCTAAGGACTATGTCCCTAACAATTATCAAGGAAGAGCCTTGCTATGTCTTTGCTTGACGATGTCTTCTTACAAGGGATAAATTGTGCCATCTTTGTAAGCCGATCCACCACAACAAAGATACTTTCGAATGAATTCAATGGCGGTAGGTCCGTAATAAAGTCCATGGAAACTGAAGACCGTAGGCGACGTAAAATAGACAATGGCTGTAGAAGTCTATAAGAGCGATGCCGAGGGTTCTTGGATCATGAACAAATGTCATAAGAGAGGACGAAATCTTTCACAACCTTTCACATTTGGGACCACCAAAAATCTCAGGAAATAAGTTCCAAGGTCTTGTTGAATCCAAAATGTCCCGCAGTTGGAAAGTCATGACAAGATTGAAGGACTCAGAGTTGTATTGGCCCTTTTGGGATATACAACCGCTCCTCAATGTATAAAAGATCTCCTTCAACCTTGAACTTGTGATCATTGATACACTGCTTGATATTAATGGCTATTGAATCTTCAATGGTCGCAGCACGTACTTGGTTGAGGAAGTCGGCATCAATTGGCACAACAACAGCACAAATTCTGAATTGCTCTAGCTTTAACAATATCGTATATTGTTGATCAAGCACTGCTTCTCTAACCTTTGGCGCAAGATATAATCTTTTTGATAATGCATCAGATAGTCCTTGCTGCTTTCCAAGTCGATAAATAATAATGAAGTCAAATCTAGATAGCGACATATTCCATCAAGCTTGCCGACGATTTAGAACCCGAGCCGACATGAAGTACTCCAGATTCTTATGATCCGTATATACGATCATCGGATGTGCAACTCTTTCGAGGAAGTGACGCCACTCTTAGAAAGAATCCACTATAATAAGGAGTTTCTTATCATAGATCTTATAGCTGATTTTAGCCACAAAAAACTTTCGCAAATAGAATGCAACCGGATAAAGCTTATTGTCAATACCCATCTATGAAAGTACGGCTTCTAAAGCAAAATCCGAAGCATCAATTTCCAAATAGAAAGTCTTTGCAAAATTTGGATGTACCAAGATTGGAGCCGTAATAAACGCCATCTTAAGATTTTGAAATCTTTTTCCGCTAGAGGTTCCTATTCGAGCTTATCTTTACATGTCAATTGAATGAGTGGAGTAGTAACTTGAGAGTAATTCTTGATGAAGATCCAATAGAAGTTAGTAAAGCCAAGAAAATATTGTACGTCTCTAATCGTCTTCGGAACTTCCCAAGACACAATTGCTTCCACCTTCTTGGAATCCATCTTCAAGCCTTCTGTAGTCGCAACGAACCCTAAAAACTCTATCTCAGTTTGGTGAATTAAGTACTTCTCCAACTTGGCATAGAGTCCTCGCTTGCGTAGTTTTTCAAGTACCAAACAAACGTATTTTTCATGCTCTTCTTTGTTCTTGGAAAATATCAAGATATCATCCAGATAGATGACAACGAAATTGTCTAGATGCTCTCGAAAAATGTCATTTATCATGTGTTGAAAGACCATTGGAGCATTGGTAAGACCAAATGGTCTGACATTATACTCAAAATGGTCATACCTTGTATGAAAAGTTGTCTTCCATTCATCTCCTTCTTTGATTTGCACAAGGTTGTAAGCTCCCCTTAAATCAATCTTTGTAAAGATCTTTGCATGTCCAAGTTGTTCCAGAAGACTAGAGATCAAAGATAATGGATAGCGATTCTTCTTTGTCACATTGTTGAGACCTTGATAGTCCACGCACATCCGTAGTGAACCATCCTTCTTCACAAATAAGATTGGTGTCCCAGCTGGCAACTTTGAATGACAAATGAAGTTCTTGGCTAAATTCTGGTCAATGTATTTTTGCAACTCAACCAACTCCATCTGCAATAGGTTGTAGATTAGGCCAAAAGGCAATTGTGCTCTTTTTTATAATTCTATGGCACAATCATATGGTTGATGTTCCGATAGCATGTCAATATTCTTTTTTTGAAATACGTCTTAAAAATCCTTATATTGTTTCGGTATACCTATTGTTGAAATTTTCTCTTCACTAGTTGGAGCCGCATAAATAATCAATGGTGTGTCTTCCTTGCACAATCTTACAAACGTTCTTGCTCGAATAAACAAAGACTTTTTAATTTGAGATCTTCTTTCAGGCTTGTCTTTAGGTTGTTCTATGGAAAATGTTATCCTCGGCAGTCTCCAATCTATGGATGGATTATATTTTTTCAACCAAGATAGACCAAGAATAACATGGTTTGACAGGGTGCTAATAATGTTGAAAATAATATAACTACTATGGTCTTTAAACGTCACCTCTATAGGTTCTGATTCATGGGTGATACTACCAAACAATAAAGGTCGTCCATCTATTACTTCTACGTGAATAAGCTTGAATTTCTGTACTAGGGGAATTTTATGACGCTTAGCAAATTCTTGGTCTAAAAAACAGACAAATGCTCTTGAATCTAATGAAATTTAGGTTTTTAATTTTGAGGGCCAAAAAGACAAGAACTAATGAAAACAGCAGGCGGAGTTAGTGAAAAGAGAGGAACACAGTATTAATTTGTCGGCCGTCTGATTGCTTATTATTGTGGGCAGGGTATCCTTGTTTTCTAGCAATGCCTCTAGTCTTGATCTTTGCATCTATTTTTACTTTTGATAATTTTCATTTCTATGGCCTTCTCATAATACTAAGCATAAACATTTTCCATCTTATTTGCTTCTTTTAACTTTTGAATAAGGGATTTGGCATATATCGCATCAATCTGCATGTCCTCTGTCTTTGCTTGTGAATTTAGACTACTTGCCGATATAATTGCGCCATGATGACTTGTATATTGTCTGGAGCGTTGGTCTTGGCGACGTTAAAATAGGTGATTATCGCACTTTATAGCTTAGCTAATGGCTTCATTGAGCATTCGTGGATCAGGAAGAGATAACAACAAATCCTTCACGTCGTCATAGATCCTAATAAAGATTGAAACTCATCAATGTATACGTCGCAATTGATGTTTGCGTGCTAATTGCGCGCGAAATTTGATGCGTAGATTGATGTAAATAAAGTACTTATGGAAAGTAGCGATCAATTTTTGTTATGTATCAGTAGCCATAAATTTTCCTTGAAATATACTTCTTATAAATCTCCAAAAAGTTTCAAAGTTGTTCAAAATCGATCCTTTTCAAGCGGTAATGTGATGAAACGTCTAAATGGCGAAAGTTCCAACTAGTCTAATGCGTGATTCCTCCGTCGGATAACATTCGGATTGTAGAGCTATTATCAACTTGATTCAATTGACAAAACCTGAAAACTTGGAGCGCGTACCATCAAACTTGTTTGGAAGGCTAATTCGAGGCTCTTTTCATTGTGGAAGCAATAGTTCTCGTTGAATCACAAGTAAAGCTATTTCTTTTGGTGTAGAAGTTTGAGACTGATGAAGCCCAGATTGAGTTATTCCGGATGCTCTATCATTATGAAGTCTTGCAAAGACTATCTCAATCACCGTAATTCTTTGTGATAACGTAGCAAGAGTATTCATAATGGCATTCAACTTGGACTCCAAACTTTCAATCATATTAATGTCTTGACCTTTGGCCATTCTAAGAGAAAGGAAGTAATTGTTTCTACAAGGAAGAAATATTGGTTTAGAAAAGGGTACTCCGCAACCTCTAAAATGCCTTAAGACCTTCAAGAAGAGGAATAATCCACACTCCAACAAGAAGGAACTAGCTCTGATATCTGAGATGAGAGCAATCTCGACAAACTGTCATGGTCGCAGAATATAGACTGAAAGTCTTAAGAAGAAGTTCAAGAAGAATTGGCAAGAATTAGATTAATCAGATGAATACAAAAACAACACCAGAGACGTAAGCTAGAGCTCCAAGAGATGTGTTGTCAAGATTGAAGAATATATAGTCCTATCTAGGAAGCTTCTCAAGTAGCTTCCACCAACTAGGGAGCTTCTCAAGCAACTTCCACCAACTAGAAAGCTTCTCAAGTAACTTTTACGAATTAGGAAGATGTTAGAAGGTTCTGGAAGGTTCTAGAGAGTTCTACGAACCTTTTAGAATGTTCTAAAAGGTTCTGATAAGTATGTCCTTGACATATATATATATATATTAAATATTTATTTATAAGTAAATTGATAAGATACAAATCAATTGTATAAGATTTAATGCTATTATTCTAAGTAAAAAAAAATTATATTATTACCAAAATAAAATTATCTAGGATGATTTATGAAATTCAAAAAAATATTATGTATGATTTTTATCTTAAAAAATTACATTAATATATCTTGCTAATAAATTATAAGATTTTTATTTATTATTTTGTTATTATATCACAATGGCTTGTAATATTTTAAAAATTAAATTTTTAGAATAAAATTTAAAATATTTCTAAAATTTCTATATTATAATAAATTTCTTATTTTATAATCTTATAAATAAATCATCTATAGATTTTTTATATTAAAAATCTAAATAAATATATTAAAATATTTTTTTAATATATTTAAAATTTGAAAAATTATATAATAGTACAATATGATTTTTTTTTTATATTTATTGTTTTATAATATTTTCTTCATTTAATTAACAATGAGTGATTTTTTTAATTTAATAATTTAGTATCAATTTTTTAATAGTGATTTTTTAAAATTATATGAAATCCTACAAAAATCAAGCCAAATTTACTAACAAATATTTATTAATATCTTACAAAAGATATTTTGTAGTATTAAAAAGATTATGGCATCTCTAAAAAAAACTTATGACTTCTAATTGTGGTAGATCTTTTTGCCAATATAAAAGTCATCTATTTTTATTTTTATTTTCTTTTATATTTCTTTTTCTCAAAATTTCCATCTATAATTGAAAAGACATATAGTTAATATTCTCATTATATCTAGTGTGTTGCTAATGCCACCACACTTTTTGCTAATGCCACCACAACTTGCCATCTTCCATGGGCCATCGCAATTTTTGCTAATGCCACTATAACTTACTATCTACCACATGCCATCATAATTTTTACTAATGCCATCACAAGTTGTAGTAAACTTGCATTGCACACCATAATATATTTATAGAATACTAAAATACACATCCATAAAGAATGTGCACTTTATCCATTGTGGTGTGCATTAATGATGTTCAGTAAAATGCATTGTGATATGCAATGCAAGCAATAGCAAAAATTGTGGTAGCAAGATGTGGTGGCAATAGCAAAAAATTAGCAACACTCTATATCTATACTAATCTTCTATGATTTACACTAACATGTCCCTGTCCAGGACCACTGGGTAGCCTTCGGTTGGGCCTCGATTGATCATAAATGTCTGACGATTCTGCTTCCGTACCTCTCTCAACACCCATGCTATTCAGATGTTGATCCACCCTTATCCACTCCACTCCTCCTTAATTCTGGAAAGGGGGATTAATGGAGAGCATATTTATTTGAAGCCTAATGATAATGCCCTTGTTGTCATTAAGATGCAGAAACTTGTGTTGTGGCCCATGTTTGCACCTTGTTCTTGTTATTGAGTAGTTGTGTTGTTGGCTGAGGGTTGTATGTTAACTTCTTTGACCTTGCTTGCAGGTCCCTCTTCTGTGGCCCTGTTCACTCATATAATCTTCGCAAGCCTTCGTTGTGTCTTCGCTGTGTGACGTCACCTAGTTTCGTCGTGGCATCGCAGATTGCACATGGCTAGTTGGGGTGCAGCTTTGTTGCAAAGGTCGTTTA
>JAWRVF010001563.1:0-59103 GCA_036785485.1 Physcomitrellopsis africana | reverse complement strand
AAAGTGAGAAAAAAAAGGAGGTGTTCAAGGTACTTAGCAGAGTCCGTGCGAGTCTACACCTTCAGCTTCAAATCCAAAAGATACATTGTTGCCTAAGGACAAATGGGAGGAGAGAATGGAAGCAAGCAAGGAAAAGGAAAAAGAAGAAGCAAGATGAGGTAAGATTAAAGGCCTACTTATAAACTTTGTTCCGATATAGAAACATCAATGGATATGAAAGGAATTTTGGAAGAGAGAATTCTTGATGCTAAGATTGAATTCACATTGAGAGAAGCCTTGGGAATAGTAAAGAAAGATTTTCATGAACTCATAAGCGACGTAATAAAAAGAAAATGTCTAATGACAACCAAAATAGTCATGGCTAGTGCAATTGATACTTGCATAACTGAAGAAGAAGGTGATGAGATTGCTCATGTATTCTCCACAATATGTGATTTTGGGTCCAAAGAAGGTTGCAATGAAGAACTTACAAATGATACTTATGATATCCAAGAGCAAAGCCTGGATGATGATTTGGATGAAGATTTAGAAATGGAAGTACTAAGTATATTTTCTCCTAAAATTCAAACATTACTAGAAAAGATTGCTATCAAAAATAAAGGAATTAAGAAATCAGGAGTTGAAGATGATTGTGAGATTGAAGAACAAATTAATCTTGCAACAAAAGAAATAAAATTAAGAGAGAAAGATGAGGCAAGAGTGCACGCATGTTTATGGGCTGCAAATGAAGGAAGTGTGAGTAAAAAAAGAACAATGTATGCTCATCCATATTGCGCAAGGGCTACAACAGAAACCCAAGTTAAACTTGGAAATTTAGAAGAAATAATACATGCTCTTATGGATCATGGATCTGAAATTAATATAATATTAAAGGTTGTTTATGAAAAAAGAAAATGGCCTATAGATACCAACCATGGATGGGTATTGAGGGCGGCAAACAACGAAAGAGGGGGTCTTTATGGTGCATGCCCAACAGTTGAAACAAAAATTGAAATGTGGAGGTGGATCAAAATTTCTTTGTGCAAGTCCAAAGTACGTATCCAATTATACTTGGGCAACCATATATAACAGCTTCAAGAATGGAAACTAAGGTATTAGACGATGGATCACATTATGCTAGAATTTGAAGTTATGATGGATGAAATTCAGTGCAATTTCTCACAGTAAAGCCAGAGCATGAAAGACATTGAGATCAACTACGAAAAGTACCTCTAGACACTGAAGAAACTTTCCAGGATTTCTAAGGAGCACACGTGGAGCATGGGGATCTACGGGTGCAAGTATTTTATTTACTACTACATTTCTCAATATATAGAAGAATGACTGTGGAATTTTGGATTTGACTAAATGTGGTGTTTTAAGTTTTCAAAGTATTGATATATTAGACTCTAAATATAGAGCTAAATTAAGAAAAATTAAAAAAAATCTAAAGATGAAAGGAGTACTTTTGGAAGATGAAGCTATTTCAGGGATGGTGGTAGAAATAGGGTTTGTAGGAAATGTTCTGCAACAATTGAAAGGTTTACATAAAGGAATGGATACAAGAAACAATAATGATATTATGGTAGAAATTCATGATCAAGCTCTTTATGAAGAAATAAAATAATTTGTTAAAAATCCTACTAAAGAAGCTAACAATTACATATTTGGAATTGAAGCACAAGTGAATACAAAGTATAAATCAGTGGCAAAGAAAATTAAGCCTGTGGCAATATAATTGCCTGAAGATTCCAAAGATCATGTAAAGCAAGCTGAAATGGAACCAAACCTAAGGAATCTAGAGGGGATTGGACATCGGTTTACGGAAGAAACACTGAAGAAGTTGAAGATTGGAGGAGGTGAGTTCTTAATTGATCTTGAAAGAAACCTTTTTTTGAATATGCTTTCAAAACATAGAAAGTTTTGTATCAAAATCTAATGAAATAGGATGTGTCCATCCAAACATAGTGGCACCAATGGTGATCTTTACAATTCCACATATACCATGGGACTTAAAACCTATTCCAGTTCCAAGAGCTCAACTCTCAAAATTAATTGAGTTGCTCAAAGAAAAAATGGAAATGAGAATCCTTGAACCTTCTATAGGACCATATTCCAATCGTTGGTTCACGGTGCCAAAGAAAACAGGGGCATTAAGGTTTATTCAAGATATGCAACCTGCTAACCGAGTTACTATTAGAAATAAAGGTTCGGTCGATTCTTGGATAAATTAAATTTGAACTGCGAACCATGCCATTTATTCAGTGGAGATTTGTATTAGAGCTATGGTCGGGTTCAATTAGCGTGAGAGAAGCCGAGGATTTAGCAGCAATGAAGAGGCTCTTTGGGGTTGATTGAATGTGCTCTGCATTCTGCTCAAGGTGCCACCAACTCAGTGGCAAATATACAGAATGCAATGAATCAAATTCTAAAAGATTTTGTACCAGAAAAGACTACTATTTGTGGACAATATTCCAATCAAAAGTTACAGAGAAGAAATAAAAGATGTGACTGTAGAAGCGGATGGCTGCAGAACATTTAAAAAATAACATATCAAGGATGTAGAGAGGATTTTGAAAAGATTGGAAGAGATGAACTTAACTCTATCTATTGATAAATCCAAATTTGGAGTTAAAGAAATTATAGTTGTAGGCCATTTGTGTGGAAGCTATGGAAGAAAGCCAAATCTAGATAAGGTAGATATTATTTCACAAATGAAAGCCTGCAACAATATCACTGAGGTGAGAAGATTTCTTGGAGCATGTGTTTTCTATCAAATTTGGATACCTCATTTTGCTCATGTAGCGGAGCCTTTATACAAACTTTTAAGAAAAGAAAATAAGTTTACTTGGAGCATGTGTTTTCTATCAAATTTGGATACCTCATTTTGCTCATGTAGCGGAGCCTTTATACAAACTTTTAAGAAAAGAAAATATGTTTACTTGGAGCATAGAACAAGATAAGGCTATAGAAGATTTAAAAAAGATTTTAAGATCTCCACCAGCTCTAAGACAAGTGAATTATGAGAATGATAGACCTATGATAGTAGTAGTGAATACTAGCCCTATTGCCATAGGTTGGATTGTTGGACAAGAAGATATCAATAGGAATCGATTTGCTATTAGTTATGGAGCAAGAATCGTGACAAAGCGCCAGAGGGTATATCCACAAGTGAAAAGAGAGTTGTGGGGTGCAATTACAACATTGAAAGCAGAAAGAAATTATTTAATTGGAGCAAATGTGCTATTAGAGACTGATTGTTTATCTTTCCTCGGTATGATATCTAACTGCTCAACTCCTGATATTACCATGCTAAGATGGATAGCCTACATTAAATCTCTAAATCTAATTTTGATTCACATTAAAGGCAAAGAAAATACAGTAGCGGATATGCTATCAAGGGCTAGATATATAGATAGAGAAGAAATGATTGCTGAAGAAGAGAATGAAGATAGCTGCAATTAAGATTTGAGTTATGTATTTTCAATAAATAATGAGAGAATGGAAGAAGTTCTATCATTTGAGGCAAAATCATATGAAAGAAGATTGAAAGATATTGGCATTTATTTGAGTACCCTTAGAAAATTGCAAGATTGGTCAAATAAGTTTTTTAAAGAAATCAAGCAATATTCATATGGATATTTTCTACGGGATGGACTTCTTTGGAAAAAACCAAAAAGAAAGGATGCAATGTCGTTGCGGGTAGTTGGAAATGCATGCACTAAAGCTCAAGTTTTAAAAGAATTTCATGATTCACATTGGGCTAGGCATCGAGGAGTTTGGGCTACATATACAAAGATTAAGGAGCGGTATTGCTAGAAGGGTCTTTATAAAGATGTAGAGAATTTTGTGGGATGGTGCCTTGAATGCCAATTTTAATCCAAAATCAGATATCATGATGAATTTCACCCAACTTACCCTCTTTCCATTCACTTCCAGTGGGTAATTGATTTGGTAGTTATGCCAGTTGGATTATGGAATATGAAATATTTAGTTCTGGCACGAGAAGAGTTATCAAACTATGTTGAAGGCAGAGCTTTAAGAACCAAACAAACAGCTGGAATATGTTGATTTATCCTTGAGGATATTTTTAGTCGCTATGGATGTATTGGAGGAATGAGGGCTGACAAAGGGGAATTAGATGCTGTTGAAGCTAAAAGCTTTTTTGAAAGATATAGAGTGAAGCTAAAATTAACCACTGCATATAATCCAAAAGCAAATGAGAAGAGTGAAAGAGGCCACCCACCAATCATACATGCATTAATTAAAACTTGTAAAGGCAATTCAAAAGAATGGCCAAGGCTACTACCATTTGCTTTATGGGCCGATAGAACCACCCATAATACGGTGTCGTAATATGTGAAGTCTTGCTTGAGAATGCTCTGGGCACCTGGCTGTGGAAGATAAAAAAGAAATACGCCACAACAAAATCCTAACAATTCTAATAGAATCTTAAATAACTTCTATTAAATCTTAACAATATTTTTCAGCTTGATTCAATCTTAAAGAAATTATAAAAGAAGAATAAATGAGTCATACAATAATCATAATAGAAAATAATATATAAAATACTAAATTTAGAAAATATTAAAAATAGAATCTTAAAACCCTAAATCATATCTTATTCAAATCCTAGTCAAACTCTAAGTCAAACCTTGATCAAATCCTAGTCAAATCCTAAGTCAAACCCTGGTCAAATCCTAAGTCAAACCCTGGTCAAATCCTAAGTCAAACCCTGGTCAAACCCTAATCAAATCCTAAGTCAAACCTTGATCAAATCCTAACCCTAATGAAATTTTAACTCAAACCCTGGTCAAATCCTAATCAAATCCTAATCAAACCCTAATCAAAAACTAAGTCAAATCCTAATCAAACCCTAAGTCAAACCCTAGTCAAATCCTAATCAAACCCTAAGTCAAACCCTGATCAAACCCTAACCTTAATGAAACCCTAACTCAAACCTTGATCAAACTTTAGTCAAATCCTAATCAAATCCTAAGTCAAACCTTGATCAAATCCTAACCCTAATGAAACCCTAGCTCAAACCCTGGTCAAACCTTAGTCAAACCCTAATCAAACCCTAAGTCAAACCCTGATCAAACCCTAACCCTAATGAAATCCTAACTAAATCCTAAATCCAAATCCTAATCAAACCCTAATCCTAATGAAATCCTAATTAAACCCTAAATCCAAATCCTAATCAAACCCTAGTAAAATCTTAAACCCTAAATCCTAGCCAAGCCCTAAGCAATTTCTAAGGCAGGTTTAGAACCACAATAACTACCAAACAAACCGTTGATCTTGATTGAAATTTTTCATACACCTTAACAATTAAGTTAACAACACACACACCAAGTTTGAAGAAGATCCAACTTACCAAGAAGAAGAAAAACTTACAAATTTGCTCGGGTATCAGCCGGCCTCCTTCTCCAATCTTCATGCTAATATTCCAATGCCTAAACCTCCTATTTGCACCGTTCAATTGCTTCCAAATTTCACATGCATGTAGGAAATTAAGTCTTCTACACACACACATAAATTTCACCCCAATCCAACTGATAGATTGCTCAAAATCTGCGAAACCCTAACTAACCTTTAAAACCCAATTCTAGAGACCCCGACCCACATAAACTTCAATAACCTTTGATCAAACCGTTAGATCAATATCAAATTCACAGCACCTAACAAGCACATTTGTATGCACAAACCCACAAAATTTCACTTGACGATCTGTAACCAATCTCACAAAATCCCCAAAAATATAAACCCCAATATACTTCACAAATTGTAAAGTCTCCCAAAACAACTCTGACTTTGCAAATCTCTTCAAAACTCAACTTTTATTCAAATCATTCAAAACCAAAACACATACAGACTTCTTCAAGTTTGTCTTCTAACCCCACTCTCCGATTTTCAAAAAGACCCCGGATCCGCCGTAGGCACACGGTTTTGTGCCCTGGGGTCTGGTTTTGACCCAGGTTCTTAACCGGCCCTCTTCGGGTATCAACTCTTGTAATTTTGAGGTAAATTTCTCTAAAACCTACTCTTAACTCCTTACTTAACATGCCTATACCAATTATCTTTCTAATCTACCTTATTTTATTATATTTATGGCTATACAAAGTAAGTAGAATTCTTTTTTATAAAAGGCAGTATTAGCACCTTTTAATTTTTTACTACCTCCTTGTCTATTATCTATTTTTCTAAGATAATTTTCTCTAATATTTTCATTTGAGCTCTTCTATAATATAATCACTCCTTCCCTCTTTCACCTAGTGGTCGTATTACTACACGACAACGGTAACGGGATACATGCCAGTTGAATTAATGTTAGGTCAAAAGTCCATTATGCCAGCAGAAGAATCTATGCCTACGTGGTTATTTTTATCTTGGAAAGATGGGATATCTTATGAAAGACTTTTGGAACTCCAGATCCAAGAAATTGAGAGACTATTAGAAGACCACCAATTGGCACTGGATAGGTTGAAAGCAGCAAGATTGGAAAACAAAACATGATTTGATCAAACTCAACGATTGCATTTGAAACCAATCTTGGAAGGTGATTGGGTAGTGGTTTATGACAATACTTTAGACCACCAACATAGTACGCAAAGAAAGTTTTCTCGGAGATGGTTTGGACCATATATTATTGTAATTGCTCATGACAATGGAACTTACTCACTTCGAGAATTAGATGGAACATCCATTTGAATTCCGATAGCAGGAAAATGAGTGAAAGCTTTCCGAAGAAGAAATAATAATTGTCTATTTGAAGACTTGAAAATGTACGTGATTGATGAATAATGGAACCAAGAAGATAAAAAAATTCAAGATGAAGACGAATAGGATGAAGGGTGAATGGTGGCACATGTCGGAGGATGTGCAGGTTTGGAGGGGGTGGATGTCGTTGTCAGGTAGAGAGAATTCGCCTTGGAAAAACACCAGGTTCCTAGCTACTACTAGAACTAGCAGGGAACATAAGAGGAAGCCGTGCAAGTATCTTCTATACTTGCACAATATTTGTTCAAGCTTTCAAATTATACTTATATTATACTTGTATAAGACTTATACAAATATAAAGTATAAACACTTGAATAATACTTATATAAATACTTGTATAATACTTATATAATACTTGTATAATACTTATATAAATACTTATATAAATACTTGTATAAATACTTGTATAAAATAATGTATTATCCTTGGTATAATACTTGGACAAATACTTGTACAAATATTATATATAATACTTATAAAATACTTATATAAATACTTGATATAAATACAAGTATATATACTTGTATACAAGGTATAAGCAAAGTGTGTATGTATTCAAGTATACCTCAAAATACAACCGCATATGAGGAATACAAGTTATACAATAAGCTAAAACTAAATAAATCACTAAAAATTCATCCAAAAATCGAATCAAGCATTCTTATAGCCTATAGAAAGCCAATAATCCATTATAAAACATATCAAAATTTCACAAATAGATGGCTTACCGTTAAAAAGTCATGGCTAAAAGAAGTAGGCACTAAAATTTCCAAGCGAATGCAAAGGCAGCAAAGCTCCTCTTTACTTCAGCCTTTGTTGTGATTACTTCCCTTCTCCAAATTGGACATGCAATAGCTTTTTAGAAAGCTCACTCCATCATCTAACTTGTTCTAAAATTTCGCATGCATGCCTTTCAAACTCCAGATTTTGTAGCTAGTTGATTCTACTCTTCAAACCCTAGCAATAATTTGCCCTCTTTGACACTTCACGGCTTATAAAACTTTTATAAAAGCTCCAAATGTATTGACTTTTGTTTTTATAGAAAGCTTACACAAGCTACTATAAGCTCTTAAATTATCAAAAATATTTAAGAGAATGTCCGACTTGGGTGGTTGAACAAAGTCTCTGCCCCTCTTCATCGGGTGGCAACAAACCCTTTCCCACTCTCAACCTCATTACTTTCGCTTTCCAACTCCAAATGCTACAAGAAATATCTTTATAGAAAGCTAGCACAATTTTGCAGACTCTATAGATTTCTTAAGAAAAGGGTGAAATCAAACTTCAGAGTGGCGACTCGGGATTTAAGCCCTTAACTTCGTAGGGTGGCCGTGAAACCCTACTCTCATAAAACAAGCGTAATTTTTTTTACTTGTAATTCCAAAACAAGCAGTGAGTACTTGGAGGAAGGAAAAAAGTTTTGAAGAATCGCCCCACCGGTTGTGCCTAAGCAGCACCACTCCTGCCGGAAGCTATCTCTCAAAGTTCGCGTTCAAAGCCCAACCTCTCTCTCGATCTACTTCGAAGAGTATCATCCTTCATCCATATTAGACTATGAGATGCTTTCAGCGTGGGCGGTAAAAATCCCCTGATGATGGATGGGTGTCGAAACATCCATTGGATGAAGTCAAATAAACAAGTGAGACCTCTCTCAAAGAAATAAATATAAAGAAGTATATATATTAAAAAAGAAATTGGAATGGCTGATGCCAAAAAGACAAGAAAAACTAGAGACCCTTGAACTAGACTAGAAACAAGAAAGGAGTTGACAAGAGTGAAGAAGGCTTCACTCTTGTCTCTATTTATACTTATCTACCTAAGAGCTAAGTGGCGACGTTCTATGAGACCCTCGTGGCGTTATGGAATTCTGAACCGTGTCAGGGATTACGAACACGTGTCAAACTTAGAGGCGGAAGTTCACTATATGTTCTTGGTATTTAGCTTGGTCTTCAAGCTACCAACATGTGCGACATGTGGCTAACTTATTGACCAAGTTTCTAATCCAAAAGTCTACTATGGACACTTATAAAGTCAAAGCAGCGTCTATGAAGTTTCTAGGAAGTTTCTAGGAAGTTTCTCTAAAGATATTATGGAATTAATCTACTTTTACCTTCTTTTATCTAGTTCTATCTGATCATATAGGTAACTATGTATATGTCCGTGACAATGGGCCTTATTCACCCCATGCTCTTCTTTCTTATCCCTCACAAGGTCCATTCTATCTCAAAAGTCAACAAGAAAGATAAAACAACCTTTACCTTTCTTCTAATTACAAAAGAGTCTATTCTAGGATATAAATAAGATAAGAACAAAACAAATAGCCATCTTAATTCACTAAGTAAGTGGCTATAATAAATCTTGTCCTTATAATATCTTCTAAAATAATCTCTAGCACTCACACATGTATTAACAATAGATACAAGATATATAATATTTTTATATACTGCACGTAAACGCAGTATGACATTGTGAAGTAAATATATTCATATATAGAAACCTATCTTAATTATCTTTTCTTCAAAATTTTATTAAGTTCTTTCTTTCTTCTTACCAATCTAAGTTCTTATATAGTTTAGGAAAAATTTCTCACTTTCTTTCTTTTTCTTTGGTTAAAATTTTACCTTATCTTTAATCTTAACTTTAACTTTGATTTAGCCTTAAAACTTTCTTTTATTTCTTTTATCTTTTTTCCAATCTTAGATTTTAGTAGATTTATGATTATATTTGTAGATATAAGGAGTTTTGACTTTGAAGTTGAATTTAGGATTTTACTAAGGATAAATAGTAGATTTGGATGTCAATAGTCGGCTGCCATTAATAGTGCTGACTTGGAGGATTAGATTTGGGGTTTTTATAACTTTAAACTATTAATTGTTGACTTGGACTTTGAAGACCTTGGCTATGACTTCTTTGATGAGCTCAGAGGAGAAGAAGACAGGGTTTTTTGGCAAATCAAAAAAAAAATTTAGAAAGAGTTTCTTCTTGGCATGAGTTTAGGTGGTAGAAACGCATAATTCGGAGCTTAGATGAGAGAGATATGCTTGTTTGAACTTAGACTACTAATATGACACCTACTGTCACTTTTCAGGGTATATTAGAAGTTTTAAGATACTAGCAAGAAATCGAAAAGTTGGGTTAGAAACTAGACTTTAAGTTATATATTTTACATCCAAGAATTGATAGAAATGAATTCAAAATGAGTGAGTTATGGCTAGTTAAACCCAGCAAACTAAACTAGGATTTTGAAGAAGATAGATAAATAGAAGGGTTTGCTTTAAGCTAGAACTTGAGTTTCAAGAAGAATTTGAAGCTCATTTTTTGTGTAAATATTACTTATACTATAAAAAGTCTATGTCTAAAATCTCGTATCAATTGAAACTTTGAATAGGGAGTAATGGCAAATTTGTTCTCAAGTGTCTAGGGTTTTGACTTTCAAAAGTTTCTACAAAGGATTTGGTGATATCTAACAATCAGAAATGAATTCATAGCTCAAAATTTATGTGATGAAGATCAAAGATATGAGTTATGTTTTTCCGAATTTTGAGCTTATTAAAATGGCTGGATCTTAAATTATGAATTTTCAAGTTTCGGATTGAGATTTGACTTCTAAAAGTATCTGCCAAGGATTTGGTGATATCTAATGATTAGCAATGAATTCATGGCTCAAAATTTATGTGACAAAGATCAAAGGTATGAATTATCTTTTTCTAAATTTTGAGCTTATTTGAATAGTTGAATCTTAAATTATGAATTTTCAAGTTTTCGGTTTGGTTTTTATTTATATAGTTACTTGCTAATATTTTGATGATATTTGGTGATTGGTTATGAATTCACGGTTGAGAATTTTTTTGAAGATGACTAAAGAAGTGAACTCTATGTTTTCAAAATTTGAACTTATATAAACGGCTAGATTTTGATTTATAAATTTTCAAGCTTCTAGTTTGTTGATTTATTATACGCATGGTTTTGTTACTATAAAAGAAAAATTTAAGAAAGTTTGTGCATATTGGATCCAACTTGATTGTAAAGAGGGACCTTGCATCTACCTGAAGCAGACTTTTACCACAACAACGTCCCAAAAAGTGAAGCATGATTACATGCTCTTAGAACTCATCACAACTTCCCCGCAGTTGGATATTTTGGATACAATAAGACTTTGGAGTTAATTTTAAAAGGTTTTTGGTGGCCTCAAATTTGGAAGGCTGTTAAAAAGTTTGTGCAGTCATATGATGTTTGTTCAAGATCAAAAACTCCTCGTCATTGACCTTACAAACTTTTCCAACCATTACCTATATCAAAACAATCTTAATCTTCTATTTCTATGGATTTCATCACGGATCTTCAAAATTCAAGTTCATATGATTCTATATTTGTGATCGCAAGTTGTTTCATTAAGATGGCACATTTTGTACCATGTACAAAATCTAGCACAAGTGAAAAAATAGTTAAACTCTTCTTTGATAACATCTATTGCTATCATAAATTATCAAGGGATATTATATCAAATAGAAGGACGCAATTTGTATCAAGATTTTAGAGAATGCTTTTTAAGATTTTAAAGGTAGACATAAAGCTATCTTTAGCTTTCTATCTTCAAATTGATGGACAAATAGAGTATATAAACCAAGTCTTGCAGCAATATTTGTGGTGTACCATCAACTATCAATAAGATGATTGGACAACTCTCTTACCATTGGCAGAGTTTGCTTATAATAATATCATACATTCTTCTACGCAACAAACTTCTTTCCTTGCCAATTATGGTTACCACCCATGACTTGATACTTTTGATTTTTCAAAAGTTGATAATCCAATAGCAGAAGATTTGGCAAATTGTTTGTCAGAGCCACATGCAATAATGAAGGTGCAATTAAAAGAAGCTTAAAAATGATAAAAAATAAATGCACATGCGTATTGTAAGGAACAACCACAATTCAACACAGGAGACAAGGTATGGTTACTTTGTTATAATATCAAGACTACTTGTCCTTGTGATAAGTTGGACTATCGTAGGCTTGGACCTTTTTCTATTTCTGAACAAATCAATTGAGTTGCCTATTGATTACACCTACCGGAGTCCATGAAGATCCATCTTGTATTCCACATGTCTCTTCTTGAACCATACAAGATAGTGAATATACCAAGAAGAAGATAAGTGCCACCTCTTCCTATAAATATGGAGAATAATAAAAAAATTTAAAGTGAAAAAAGTTTTAGATTTGAGGCAGCGCCAAAATAGGTTAGAATATCTTATTCATTGGCATGGATATGGTATTAGTGAATGCACATAGAATTAACAAAGAATCTTATAAATGTAGTAAGAAAAATATAAGCTTTTCATCAACGACATCCATCAAAACTAAGATGAGGACCTTCCCTATAAAACAAATATGATCTAAGCAAGATAACATTCTACTTTCTATCCTTGTTTGTAGGTTCTTTTTATTTGTGACGTTAAAGAGATGGAAAACCAACAACTAATGAATTCAGCTCAAGAGCCATCATTTGCTGATTTACTAGATGAGACATTACGACTATTACAACCTTGAAGATGATGATGTCGTGATGAGAGTCTTAGCCCTAAGAAACATCGGGTCTTTTGTGCCTCTAGTTAATTAAGTGCAAGATGAGATCCATAAAAGTTCATAAAATTGAAGAATTTATATTAAAACAAACATACTTTATGAATCCTAATCTATTCTATCTTTAGAAATCTGTTCCTAATTTTGATTATAAATCCAAGGATATCACATCAATTGCAGCAAAATTTGAATAGTAGGCACTTAAAGAAATAAAGAAGCAAATCTCATAAATCTTTTGATTTAAGCTCATATGGTTAGAGAGAACCATGTTGTCAAAATAATCCCTCTATGCTGCCTTTGATTTTGGACCCCCTTTGCTTCACACCTTTATTGCTCTTTATTAACAAAGACCTAAGTATTGAAATTTAATAAACTTGTTTCTTGTTTTATGTTATAAACATCCTCCAATTTTTGTTCTAAAATTCCTCATTGACCTTGAGTTATAGATTCTATCCTTCTTCTTTAGTTTTGTCTTCTAACAACTCTAGATCCGACCACAAATTTCTTCATAATTCTTTAAATATAACTTCAATAGACATCAATTTTTATACAACTTAATAGACTCATATATCTACAAACTCCAATAAATTTTACTCAAAATGCTACTCTGATCACAAAGATATGCTCCTTCAAACTTCACTGCTTTGGAGATAGACCCCTATCACTTTGAAAGAGCATAACATTTTATTCATAAAACGAATGAGTATTAAACTTACTTTCATCTCTTCCCTAACTTATATAGATCATGTCTATTAATTTTCACACTCAAAGTCGTCTCTTAACTCCCTTTATATCTAAAATAATCCACACACACACACACACTGCCCATACAAACCCCAATCATGCCTTCACTCTATTTCTCTTTTCATCCAAATCCGATTACAATTTCACTTATAACTCTTTGCTCAGAGATCATATTGACTTAAGATTGTGACACAAAGTAGTTGACTCTAAAAAGAACAAAAATCCAACATATTTTGCTTCTAGAGTCCAAGTGGTTCTCAACAGCCAAGGCCCAAAATTTAGTAACCCTCACTACCTTAGTCTTAAATACTTGCAACTTTGACGACTCATATCTCTCTTGATATTTAATCAAAAGATATGAAAATTATTTCTATATGTTTCTTATCTTATCTACTACAAACTTATAAAAATTTGTACTTAAAATCATCTCTAAGCTTCCTCTACATCCAAAAATATACATTACCTATCCAAAAAATCTATGCACCACCAAAAAAATTCTCCTTTCTCTCTCATGACCCTTCTTTGTCATCCCCGCCCGGTCTTCCTTCTTCCCTTGATCAAAGAGACACCTCAATCCATGTCTTTCCACCTCTTTAATCTTGTACCTTGGATTAACTTGAAGAAACCTCACTTTTTGAGGTAAATTTCCATTCTATCTTCTTACTACCATTTTTCTACCAACTTCTCTTCTAATTGCAGCTCACAACATTTAAGTTCAGATCTAAGAGAGAAAAGAATAAAGGTAAAGTAGATCTAAGTTAAAATAGAAGAAAATCTAACAAATAAAAAGAAACAATTTAGATTAGATTAGAGATAAAAAAGAAAGAACTACATCCTACATTGACAAGTCAAAGAAGCTTGTGTGGTTAAGTTTTTAGCTACTTTGGAGTTGACATGAGTTTGAATCCACTTGACTTCACTATAGAAATCCCTGGCTTCATGACTTCATACTGCTAGTGGAAATTTTAGCAGGAAATTAGTAATTTGGCCAAACTATCATCCCTGAGCTTGTGATAAATATTGTAACATCCAAGATAATGTAATTACAACCACAATCCCTTCTCTTTTTCATCCTCTCTTCTTCTAATCTTAATTTTTTTATTTTAATACATTCTTCTATATCTTTCATACTATATTTTAATTTACAACGCGATAACAGAATAGAGATGAAGACCCTTAAGAATGACATGTCTTTCTTTGGAGTGATGGCAAAATACAACGTATTTGGTATCACGACCTTGGAAGAGACTTCCAATGCTTGGTCATACTTTTAGAGGTAGGAACTACTCTTGATGGTATTCCTAATGTTTTCTTTGAAGGAAGTTATGAAGGCCTCGATAATAATCAAATAACAGGGTGGTCTTCTTGCTTTGGTATGAGATAATATTGATGGCTAAAAGGACCTATCAACTACCTTCAAAGAGAACAAAGATTAGAGTATGTGGCAAGCACAATTCAATGTATCTTAGACTTCTTCAACATATAATCACCGCTCCTTGTAGAACTCATCTCTAGAAGGGTGGATAATGTCACGGACATAAGGTTTACTCCAATAACTATCTAATTAATATAGATTAATAGAAATAGATAAAATAAATTAATTTGATAACATCTTAGAAAGAAGCTTCTTAGAAGCTTCATAGACATGGAATCAAATTATAAAGGTGATTGGTAGGTTAGAAACTTGGTCAACAAGTTAACCATGTGTTGCACATATTGGTAGCTTGTGGAATAAGCTAAGTACGTGGCGCATATGTGGAAAACTTGTCTTATAAGTTTGACTCGTGTCTTGTAAATTAAACACGTGTAAAAGGTCCTATAGAATATCGCCACATAGCTCTTAGTTAGATAGTATTTATAGAGACAAGAATGAAGCCTTCTTCACTCTTGTCAATTCCTTTCTTGCTTCTAATCCAATTTCAAGAGTCTACAATTTTCTTGTCTTGTATCAATAGCCATTTTAGTTTTTTTTAATATACATACTTCCTTATTTCTATTTTATTATACTTCTTAATAGAAATTTCATATATTTATTTGCTTTCATTGGATTCTTGTCCTTAACAATGTCATGTCCATAGACTATCATGAAATTCCTTGAGTAGTTTTTGTTGATCTTCTTTGATACCTACTACTCATTGCGGCCAAATTATACTTCTTAATAGAAGTTTCATATATTTATTTGCTTTCATTGAGTTTTTCTCCTTGATATATCCATAATTGGAATAAAATGGTGTTTGTTGAATTGAGGTATGAACAATATTATTATATGTAAACTTGGCTAGTAGTAGATACAAGATCCAATCATCTTATTGATAGTTGATAGTGCATTATAAATATTACTCCAAAACTTAATAAATCTGTTTTATTTGGCCGTCAGCTTGAAAATAGAAAGCCAAAAAAAATTTAATGTCTATCTTCAATATTTCAAAGATGCATCTCTAAAACTTACTTATAAATGTGGAAGACTATGAAAGACTTTATAAATAAAAGAATTTACTTTAAAATTTAGGCCATTAAAAATCTCAAAAAATAAATTCTAAAATTTTGTTAAATCCAAAGTGATTTATAATTGAAAAGTCATGGAAAGATTGAAGAACACACAATTGTATTGGTCCTTTTGGGATATATAAACATTCTTTAAAATATAGAAGGTCTTCTTTAAGCTTGAACTTATTAACATTTTTATTGAAATGATGCTTGATATCAAGGGCCAAAGTATCATTAGTGGTTGCAAAATGCACCTCATTGGAGAAACTAGAATCAATAGGTATCAATGTAATAATGGCGCAAAGATGAAATTGCTCTAACTTCAACAAAGTTACATATTGTTGATCAAATGTTGCCTCTTTTACTCTTGATACAAGATATGATCTCTTTGATAAAATATTGGACAACCCTTATTGTTTCTTAGATTGATAAATAATAATAAAATTAAATTGAAATAATAACATATTCCATTAAGTTTAACAATGATTAAGAATCTAAGCTGACATAAAATATTTCAAGTTTTTATGGCCTATAGATATAATTATAGGATGCATAGCTCTTTTGAAAAAATAATATTATTTTTAAAAAAAATCTATAATAGTAATAAATTCATTATTATAGATTTTTGTAGAATAAGTAAAAATTTTATGATTTACAATACATAATTTGTAGGATTAAAAATATACAGTAAGTCGATGAATGACCAGTTTAGAAGGCAGAATAGATGAAGTTAGAAAAAATAATTATCATCAGTTATGTAGTAGTTAATATAGTTAGGATAAGTATAAATTGATTTGGTATAGAGAAATTGGGGCCAGATTGTAATAGTGCTGAGTCGGGGTAAATTTGATGCTACCTCTTGTTTTTTGTGCTAGATTGTTGTAGAGAATTCAAATTTCATTCCGATTAATTGAACCATGTCAATCATGGAGTACAATAATAAAAACAGATAATTCAATTATAGATGAGTAAAGAATTATAATTGATTGTTGCTTAAGTTTGTTGTGGCGAATTGGCAGCCGAAGACTGGATATATCAATGCAATTTGATTGTAAGTAAAAATGTTATGCCGTATTGGCTGTGAGAATTGAGCAATGAAAGAGAATTTTAGAGAGAGATGATTCATTTTGGAAGAAATTCTTGGTGAGAAGTTATTTCTAATAATTGGAGAATAAAGCAGGTGTAAGTAGTCTTTTGAGACAGTGTAGAATTGCCGGATGTTGTTATGCAATTGGAAGAAGATAACAAATTATAATAGGAAAATTTGTAGAAGATTGGGTCATGAAGTTTATTCTTAGTTGCGGAGTAGCAATATCAATTGAGCGGTCAGCATTATTTTTAAGCGTTTATATGTGCATTAGACTCTGATGTTTGGAGGTGGTTAGTTGTGTAATCCTAATAGTCTAATTCAATGCGGTTAGTCTTTCCATGTGTTCAAATCCCTCTTTACGGGTTTATTTAAGACAGTATTGGTAGAGTAAGCAAAACAATTAAACCACATTTTGGCACCACTACCAGGGATTGACAATAGTATTGAGTGTTAGGAATTAATTGTCGAACATGTAGTTGAAGATGTTGCATGAAGAGGTTACAAAATTAGTCTTGGTTGGGAAGTGAAACCGACTGTGTAATTAAATTAGAGATGGAAAGTAATGTCAATAATAGATGATGAAAGATTATGGTTAATAGGAATGAGAACGTTGCTCTGAAAAAAATACGTCAATCAAAAGGAAGACAAGAGAGAGCGCTAGTAAGAAATTTGTTGCGAGACAAGCAAGAATAGAAGCTATAAAAGAAGCGTTGATAGAGTTGGATTAAACCATGGTTGTATGCATGTCGGTACATCCGAGCATATCCAAAACATGAGAGATCTTTAATATTTCAGACATATATATCATTAAAAAAATTACCAAGAGTACTCGCGGATAATTTGGTGAATAGCTCAACGTATCCCTTGAGTCCATTAACGGAAAGAGAATAGAATACAAAAAAATTGAATATTCCATTGGGTACTTTCTCAATAATGAATACAGCCAATTCTAGCAATACTAATTCTTCAGAAAGGGCATGTATTGCTTGCCAATAAAGGCCAATTTAATATGTTTTAAAATTCGTCATTTTTACTTCAACTTCAACTAATAAAATTATTTACAAATAATAATAGCAAATTGTAGAGGCCTAGAAGTTCAAAAAAGACAATTGAGGGAGGCAGCGTTTATTTTAATAAGGAAGTGAGTAGAACATTGTCACCTTCAATGGCGGTGAGGGATCTAACAGTATCAATTGCAATCCAAATGGATACAGTGGGTGATTGCACAACTAGCGTAGTTCCATTACCTACCTTTAGGGATCTACCAGGAGCCGACCTAGATCAAAACTTGTCTCAATTCCTGACTACATGTATAGCCAATAATGGTAGAATTGAAGATATTTGGTTAAGATGGTTGCCAACAACCTTGAAAGACACGACATTTGAATGGTATAATCGCCAACCCGTGGATCAATTTTCTAATTGGGAGGCATTGAAAAATATGTTTTTGATTCATTTTTGATCAATAGGATTTGAAGAACATCTTAGGGAAAGATTAATGAATAGCAAAATGGTATTAGGAAAAGCAATGTAATCATATTATGGCCGAGTAGCAGATATCCTTTGTAAATGGCCAAATAATCAAATACTGGATTTGTTTGTTTTGTCTATATTGGTTAACGGACTATACCCACTAGAATTGAAGATGTTTGTAAAGGAGGCCCAACCTGCGACTGTGGCTGCCTCACTTGACCGAGCTAAGATATGGGAAGAATATCATTATAACCAATTCTTAACCACAAGAGTCACGATGATTACATCTCAAGGAAGGTATCAAATGCCAACCTCAAATGAAATAGTGGGCAGTTACCCAAGAACAATTGATTACGATGCAAATCTTAGTGCTTATCTACAAGGGATAGTGAATGCTGTTTCATTATAGGCTGTACCACTAATAACTGCAATTCCATATTCTCTATACTCTCTATATCAAAAATCAATATCTATAAAAGAGTTATCTAATAAACTAGTATCAAAGGATCCAAATGAGACTTTGTTGTTAACTTTGACAAAGAAGATGGAAGAGTTGGCTGTTAATCTAGCAAAGGATAAAGAAAAGGGACATAAATCGACTAATATGCGCTCCAATATTTGGTACAATAATTATAAGAGACAAGGCCATTTGGTAACAAAATATTCTTCACCACCTCAAATGACTATGCAATGTACATTTTGTAGAGGTAAGCATATAACCACCAATTATTGGAATTTAAGAAAACAACAATTCAAAAATCAGACCATGATTTTATCAACTTCGTGGAATGTTAATTAAGTTCAGATAGGAAATAGATTTGGCTAGAACGGGAATTGTCCAACTAAACAAAATAGAAATTTCTTTAATTTTTAAAATTTTGAGTATAATAAAAAAGGTGATCCCAATTCTCAAGGTTTTGTGCAAATCAGCAAGGACACTCCCAATATCCACCTATTTAGAATCTAATTTTAGATCCTATAATACCAACTAGTTGGCCGGGATCCTTTACCCATCTAATTTGGAACAAGTCTAGCTGGTATGTACCAGTCAAAACGTCCCATAACCCTGATAAAGGTGGAAGAAGACCACTTCAATATTATTGTTGCAGGTAGATAGGACATTATGCTAGTGAATGTCCCAATCCAAGAGCCAGTGATGATTATGCTCCAGTATGTGGAAATTGTAAGCAATCTAGACATACTTACCATCAATGCAATGCTTTGTTTAATATTAATAATTGAGATTAGTATATCCAGCTGTAAAATAAGATGGAGGATAATATTCGAGTTCTACGAGATTCTCTGGTAAATCAGATGGAATGCATACATGCAGTACTTATTTAAGCCCAACAAAAAAGAAAAGATCCAATTCAAAAATTCAGAGTATTAGTTACGGCGGACCAATTTAATTTATTGGATGGTACTCCAAATCCAACACCAGTATCAAAGATATTACAAACATTGAGATCCAATTCATCATTCCTAGCTTTGGCTTGATATAGCCACGGCCGACCTAATAAAATTGGATATGATAAAGTGGAATTTTACAATCGGAAAACAATATAATCAATTTCATATGTGATTTTTACAATTACAGTGTTAATACTATATAAGATATCCATTGATTTCATCCTACTATGATCTGCCATTCTCAATACCAATGTTGTGGATAATAATTGTTTTAAATCCAACGCCTCCATTATATTGATGTTCATTAAGTTTACATTAGAGCCACCATCTACTTGAACTCCAGGAATGAAAATACCATCAATTGATATATCGATAGTTGGTGCTCCCGGATCAGGATTCACATTAACCTCATGAATTTTTTTATGACAAATTCTATGTCGTATTAATAAGAAATTCAATATAGAACAACATTCTAGTGCAACTATTAACAATTGCTTCATTGTAATATAGGAATGATGAATTAGAACTGAGGAACGTTAATTATTGGGAAAGATAGTCACAAGATCATTTTACAAATATACCTAGTTTAATATCATAGGGAGTCTCAAATTATGGGCTCAGAAGCAATATTTGATGATGAGGGCCAATCTGAGGTAGAATATGACGAAGTTAACAATGTAATGCAAATTGGTAAGGATCCAATTCACATACAAAAGCAAGGCGTATTATACCAATATGGAGGATCCAGGAAATATTTATGGTATCAGGAGGATGCAGCGAATTTTAACGATGTCATCGCGGATTGGATGAATAATTGTGCGATAAATGAAATCAGTATATTGGAACCAGAATTGGATAGTTCCAATAGGACAAATCATATGAAGGATTTAGAGCAAGAGAAGCAAATCAAACTGGAGATTGATACAAAACTTGAGTGCGAATCCATTAATTTGGACTCCAATAAAATATCCCAGATTATCAAAGTATACACCAGTATTACACGTATAGAACTGAGAAATTAGAAAGAATTCTTTCTACATCATAAATCTACTTTTGCATGATCATATGTGGATTTAAAAGATATTTCAGTCAAAGTTTGTGAGCATTAAATTACCTTAGAGGAGGATGCTACACCAATTCATCAAAGACAATACTGCCTTAATTCAAAATATTCTCTCATGGTCAAGGAGGAAATAGATAAATTTTTAGACGTGGGCTTCATATATCCAGTCCCGTATAGTGAATGGATTTCACCAATTGTGATGGTGTTGAAGAAGAATAGAAAAATCCAAATCTGTTAAGATTTTTATAAATTAAACGCGGCTATCAAGAAGGATTATTTTTCTTTACCTTTTACGGATAATATATTCAACGTAGTAGTTGGGCATGAATATTATTCTTTTTTGGACGGATTTTTGGATTATAATCAAATAAAAATTATAAAAGAAGATCAATTAAATACCACTTTTATTACAAATTAGGGCACGTTTGCTTATAAAGTGATGCTATTTGGGTTATGTAATGCCTTGGTTATATTTCAAAGAGTAGCTAAGAGAGATGCCTTTAAAGCTAAAGAGTATATTCTTAGCTTTCTAAAAGGCACCCATGTAAGATGGAGGTATATGGACATAAATAAATTATCTCCAAATTTTAACATAAAAAATTTTAATTTTAGATTTTTAGATTTGATTGGCAATAAATTTATGAATTTTTAAAAGATTGAAGATTTAAATCTTATAAATAAAAGAAGAAAAAAAATTAAAAATTAAAAATAATGGATTTAATTTCAAATAATGAAGTTATAGCTGGAGTAATAGAAAAAAAAGATTTAGAAGATGAGTTGGTACAAGTTTTAGAGAACTTATCTATAAGCATAAATGAAGATGCTATAGTAGAGATACACTCAAGAAGGGCTTATAAAGAGCTAGAAAAGATGTGGTAAAAGATTGACTTATTACAAATTATGGATTGAAATCTGAGGCCATAGTATAAATTAAACATAAGGTTGTGGAACAGGAAATAAAACTTATAGCTATCTAATTACCACTTGATACTATAGAACACATTAAGCAAGCAGTTATAGAGCCAAGTTTATAAGAAAAGTATAGAATTGGGCATCAATTTACTCAAGAATCATTGATTAAGCTAAAGATTAGAGGAGGTGATTTCTTGGCACATATCAAAGGATGTACAAGTTATGAATAACCCAAAGATAGAAAGTAAATAATAAAAAAACTAAGTGAAAAATTTTTACCTCAAGGATAACTTGTTTAAGAGATCATGAGTTCAAACCTCACCAAGGCTCACAAGTAGTATATAAGGGTGTCCTAGAGAGGCTACAAGGCCTTAGTCTTATACTCCTACCTACATCCAAGATGCCACAACCCATATAGAACTTGTGCACCTCCCTTCCTACAAGGACGACACTAGCTGCTAATCTTCCTATTTTCTACTAATAAAATTTATTTTTTTGTAATTTTAACTTCACCATGGTGTTTAAACAAATAATAAAGAGTACTAAATCTTCTTTATAGTATATAAATCTATATTTAATATATATTTTTAATCATATATAAATTTTATTTATTTTTTATATTTTTTGGTACTTATAGCTTTGACTTTAAATATCATCTAATATATATTAAGAAAATTTTAAATATTTTTTTTAAGAACAATCATTTAAATTTTTATATATAATAATTTATATATATTTTTTATATTCTATCTTTTTTTTTCTTTTTTATTTAAAAAATTTGATACATTTATATAAGATTTTGTATATTATATAATTTTTATTGCAAAGTTCTTTTTAATGTATATATATTTAAGAAAAAATAAACTATTAATTTTAATTAATAATAGATTGTTTCAAATGATGGTTAGATTTTTTGTTGAGAATCAATTGTTCAATTGTAAAGATGATAATTAGATAGAATATCTAAATAATTATTTAAATAAATATTAATAAATCTTATATTTTTCTATTATAGCATTAAAAATTTGTTAAGATTAAATTTAAATAATAAATAAAAAAATCTTATTCTTTTGCAACAAAAAAAAAATACTTATTTTTATAAATTGACTTTTAATTATTAATTTTAAAAATATTAAAAAATATATTCAATCTATCTAAAGATTATTTTTTATCAATTATGATAAATTTAAAAATATATATTAATTAAATATTAAATAATATTAAATACCATTATAGAATAATGATCTCATTCAACTATTATTAAAAAGAAGATTTTATAAGTATCATTTCTAAAAGATAAAATTCAATCATATGTTACTTTTATATATAATATTTTAGTTTTTTGATATTAAATAAATTTTATGATATTAAGCAAAAAAAATATTAAAAATAAATAATGGTTTTAAAACCTATTAAAATAAAAATAAGAATTGCTAAATTTTTAAGTTCTAAATAAACTTGTGGTGTAAAATAAAAACATGTTTATCATTGGGAATTGCTAGATAGACACCCCCTTTTTATTACATGGATATCTCCCATGCCTGCACCCCCACATATATACAATAAAATTCTTATTTATACTAAAAATATTTTGAATAAATTTACAATAAAAGATTTGTATACAATTGCTTATGGCATTTTTTTTTATTTTTTTTTATTTTTATTAAATATAATAAAATTTAATAATATATTTCATATAATTATTTATTTATTTTTAAAATATTATTAATTTCATATAGAGAATCTTTTATTGTAAATTTATCATAAAATTTTTAGTGTAAATAAAAATATTATTGTGTATATGCAAGGTTGTGTCGCACAAGAGGGTGTCAAAAAGGGGTGCCCACCTAGTAGTTCTCTTATTATATAATACCATAAAACAATAACGTGTAAGAATCTAATAACACAATTTTTATTATAGATAGATAAAGTTTTTTATAAATAATTTTTTAAAATTTTATTTATTATTTTAAATTTTTACTATTTTTCTAAATAATATTATATAATATATTTAGATTCTTTAGAATATAAGAACAATCCTTGTTGGTGTAAACTATTTTTTTATGTTGTAGGAAGTTTAAAATATATTACATACTTATTTATTTATTTATTTTGATTGTACAAACTATAAAAGCATTGAAGTACATTCATACAGTTTTTTAAAAAATCAATATATTAACTGTTGCATTTGACAAAAAAGTTAATATTTTAGCTTAAAATTTAAAAATTAAGCACATTAAGTAGCAAAATCTTTTAATTGAAATCTAATTTTAAGAAAACTTGAGTAATGACTGCAACATCAACTCACCTAACATTGACTGCTAGTTATCAGCATATACTGACATAAAACAATTTCTTTATTATGAGATCCAATTTTTTATGCAAATGCACAAATTAAATTGTGTTTACTATATATAATTCAAAATATTGCTAGCAATGTATCCAAGTTGTTTAATTTTAAATCTTATTGTTAATATAGTTAATCTACAAACTTTGAAGAGCTGTGATATGTGAAGTAGTTCTTTATGGCTATGGAAGTCCGCACAACAATGCAATTGTTGAGTATCCAAGGAGGCGGAATCGACCAACGTAGTGTCCGATTTGTTGAAATGCACCCAAAGTGGGTGTTTTGATCAGCGGCAATTTGTAATTCAGATGATATGACTTGTTCGACCAGCTCCCTCACTGCAGGTAATACTACTGTAAACTTCTTTTGTTGAATCTTGTCTGTGATAGACTTTGAAAGATCGCATTTGGTTGAGTCCACCACTGGTTAAATCTTCAAGGTAGTCGTTGCTCTCAGAAATCCCATTTAAAAGCATCCTGAGGTTGGGGCTGTCACTAGATACATGAAGGCCAATTGGTTGCAAAAGGTGTCGTAACGTGGTAAACTGCACCACACATGCACAGAACAGGACACTTCTACTCAACAAAGAGTCGGACACTAAAAGGGCTGAACCCAATGACTCGACTTTCTATGCATTGCGTTTCTTTCCTGCAGCTTGTGGTCTTCAACACATGAAGGGTGGTTTGTTTGAGGGACAACAACATGCCTTTCGTCGTGACGAGACTCCGGCTTCGCTAGGTCTCCATAATCTAGATCTTGCTGCCATCTCACACAGATTGCCAAAGCTAGCGAACACGTTCCAATTAATCAAAACCTTCTCTAGATACGCCGTTGGACAGCTCTTTCATTCAAGGAAGCTTGGGCAGCATCGAGTTGCGGCGAAACGGGAACCAGCCTTCTCAACATTAACAACAGCAACAACAATATCATAATTCAACGATTTGTGAATGCCATCTGTTTAAGCGTCACCTGAGTGCACTAGAATTCACAAAATTGCAGCATAATCATGTACATATTTATTTATGTTCATGATATCATGACAACTTCAAAACAATGATAGTAGTCCACTAAAAAGAAATCGATCATAATGCACCACTTTCTAAGTATTTTAAAAAACCTGGTGATTGATATACAACATCTGCAATGAAAATTTGATAATTTGGAAGGATGATATTATTTAGGAAAAAAATAGCATTTAACAATATTGGTGGATGACTAAATATTTGAAACATATAAAACTTTCAGTATTTTGAGGACATCAGGAGATTACCTTTCTACTGCCCTGCCCTCAAATTTGTGATTGTGCTCAACTCTTCATTTCGACTCATGGCTATGGCAGAATGTCTGTCGGAAGCCCACCAAGCTATATATATACATATTTAGGCTAATGTCGATCTATGTTTTTATATTTTGGTGGCCTCTCACACTTACATCGAAGTAAGTTTCGATTTTCAGAAGGTCTGAGCCATGCGCTGAGATTCATTGATGCTGTATTTTTATTACTTTTGATTAGTTTGAAGTATATGTAGCATATTTATTCTTAAGATTATTTAAAATCTTTGCCTTAGATACATGCTATTTGTGCTGTTTTCTGTAATTGCTAATCTTGAATGTGTTTTGTTGTATGGTTTGGGGGGCCAATGAAAATAATAAAGATAAAAAAAGAAAATGAATGTGTTGATTTTGAAACAAATTTTCTATCTTAAAATTTAGCGTGGTTCTGATCTATGGCCATAATATAATAAGATTGAGATTTTCTTCCAGAAAAAAAACCACTTTATTCTTTGAAGGATTAAGATAAACTGATTTTGAGTATCCAATTGCAACACACTGAATGTAAAAGTTGTATCTGTAACATAAGAAATTATACATCTAAAAGAGGATTATGACTACAAATTATAAAAATAGATGCTTTGCAAAATAGAAGACTAAGACGCACCACACAAAAAATAGAATAAATCACAAGCTATATATACATTATCATTACATTGTGCTAAGTTAAGAAAAAAACAAAAAAAACAAAAAAAACAAACAGACAAAAATCAAATCAAATGTAGTGTGCTCTGATAAATACAGGATTTGGTGAATTCCACCTAACAATTACAATCCAAAATCAAATCCAGCAGATTTGATTTTGGATTTGTATTTAGCTGGGGTGTTTAGATAGCTTCCTCAGTTGCTGGGCGATCAGTTTGTGAATGATATTTAAGGTCTAAGAGTTGTTTGAACTTGATTTTGGCTTTGACTAAGTTAAATGATATGCAGTGTAATGTGAGGCAGGAAGTAGATCGACGTCACATCTTGTTAATGAATTCTGGGATGCAGCATTGTCTTCTTCGGAATGGCTGAAACTAGTGACATTGCAAGTTTTCATATGAAAGACCTCATTAGCAAGCTGCCTCTGTTAATGTGTTCCGTTTAATGGCATCTCACTCTACTAAAATGCATCTTCGGAATTCTCAAGGTTTGTGTGCTGTTCAACTTTGAGTTAACATAAACGACTTCGACCAATTTACAGAATTCAACGCCCAGGCGAGATTAAAAATTTATGTGTATCTTCTTTTACTCCGAAACATATAGTTGTTGTTGCGTCTATTATGCAACATTTGTATCATACTAAAAAGGTAAATTTTGTGAGATGGCTGCGTCATTTCCTCTTTCAGAACTTTTCTGTCCACTTGTAAGTATAATTTGAGCATGAGAAATCTGCAGTTGAAACTAAGGTCATCTACGCAATGTTCTCTTCCTGTGGAATGACTCATCCTCAGTAAATATTGAATGCTAATTTCGACACTGAAATGTTTCCACATAGTCGAACTTGCTGGTGGCGTGATGGATAAGTTGATCAAAGTTGGTGGACCTCCAACAGAAGTTGTGTCGGTTTAATTTCATAAGCTGTGAAACTACGCTTCTCTATTCAGCTCCTGCAGCATTCAGTTATTTTTTCGCATCACAATGTGCATTCAGCACAAACTTAGCACAATGCCTTAAAAACATGTACTGAATAATTCCGGTGACTTTCCTCCATTTCTGAGTAGACTTGAGTTTCTTTTTACTCTTCCTTTTCTTGCAACTGTAAATTTAATGCGTCTTCGAGACAGAATGGTAAAGACATGAAAAAATCGATGACTTCTAGCTGATCAGGAAATCCTAACAACTCTACAAGATGGAGTCAAAAAGCATCTGCGAGTATGATAATTTGGAGCAACCTACCAAGATAAGTTCAGAGATCAGTGTAACGAATTGGGGCCGTGATGGAGGCTGCGGTACACTACTAGGCAGCCAAACCAGTATGCGATTTCTACTACTGTTTTTTTCTGCCCAGGTCGACTCTGTTATTCTCTACACACAATATACTTCACCTTATCGCCGATGTTTCCACATTCAATCAATCCGTCGGTCTGTTTTTCAGTATCCTTGTTACTGCACTCCTTTCTACTCATCCTCGATAGACTTTCAGTTGCATGTGGAAGTCAAATAATCGTATAAATATCACTCATAACATATACATCCACCAGGTTTTATTAATAACTCGAGCAGTCGAAACTACATGCAGTCTAATACGCAACTGCACAGTTGGTGACAAGAACCAACATACAGAAAACACTCCTCTATCAGTAAAAAACAGATAAATTACTGTAAGTTGTGTGCAGCGCAGTAGAAAGATTGTGAGCATCACTCACCACCACTTGTTACTCATTCAGCAAACTAGTAAAGACAACACCCATGTGGGTAGACTTGATATAAGTCCTTGAGTGAGCATTCCTCCCCGACATGATTTGTGAGCTCCACTGCTGGAGTTATTTTTTCTGCAATTAATCATCAGTGGCATCCTCTTTTGCATGGCATGTGGTTGCATTACTTGACTCACTCAATGTTGGTCTCAGCAAGTGTGGTGTCAACTCTGTGGGTTCTGTATCTAGCAAGCACAGAACATTAACATGCTGGCTTTCTTCCTCTTCCTCAATTTTTCTTCTTCTTCTGGTTTGGTGGGGGCCGAGACTGAGACTGCCTGGCCGTGACAAAGCAAAGCAAGGTCATGACACATTCTGGTAGTGTCAGTCAGGACTACACTTGCAGGTTGTTTGTTGAAAGGCAGTCGAAGTTGTTGCAAGTGTCTCTGGAGCTCCCTGAGAATGCAAATGCAGGGACTCTGCTTCTGTTCCAAGCATGCTTCAGAGGATGAGTCAGTGCCTCCTCATTTCATTTCCCTGCAGGAAATGAAATATGCATTGCTATCCCATGGATTAACCTTTGGCCTTATTTTCATTATTTGTATGTCAGATGAAATTATAAGCGAAAATGTGTACAGATGTATATGTGTGTGTGTATATACAAAAAAATGTAAAAAAATGTCACATTTAACTGCAAGAAAGTAGACATTGAAAATATATCAATATAATGAAGCTTCAAAAAAATCAGTAATATAAAATTGTTAATATTGTTTTAATAATAAATAAATTTTTATTATAACATGGAAATCTGTACATAGATATGTTGATAGAAATGTAAATATCATTAAAAAATAGTAGATTGATTGTCACATGACCAGTATTAATACTGTTCTACTAATTACAATGGATCTTAATATAAAATTATTGCATTCAATTAGATGCTTTTGGAATCATTTAGATGGCAATCAAAGGTCTAGTTAAAAAAAGATATCAGTAATATTGAATGAAGCAATAACAGAGATAATTGATATTCAGGATATATATATATATATATATATATCATTAATAAAAGTAAAAATAATCAATATAAAAATAAGTGATAAATATATTAAAAGAAGATGATTAATGAAAGTATTTGATCTTAATAAATCAAAAAAAAGTATTAACTTATAACATTAAAGCTATAATAAATGATTTGAAAAAAATCCATTCTATTAGTTTTAGAATGTTAAAAAAAAAATATAGATGCAAAGCATTATGAACCAAAAGAAAATCAATAAAAATTAAAATATCACAAAAATTAAATATTTTTAATTAATTAATTAATTAATTAATCTTATTTATTTATTTATTTAAATAAAAAATGATATTCTATTTTTTGAGAAAAATATTAATAATCATATATACTTTATTTATTCTATTTAAGTATAATATTAACATATAAATATATGTCAAATCTTTTAAAATAATATTTTTTATGATTTTTTTTTCTTATATTGTAAATCAAGCTTCTAAAAAAACTAAAATAGCATTGATTTTTACAATATGTTAAGAATATGTTTCAAAATACTACAATTCTAATATTAATTTTCTATAAAAAAATAATATTCTAACATTAGAGGACTATATTATAGTTTTATGTTAAGTATCAAGAATTTTGAAAGTTTAAATTTTAGAAAGTCTTTTCAATTATCTTGGATTAGATTTATTATTATTATTATTATTATTATTATTTGTTTTGCACTTGATTATCTAAACAATTTGAGACAATTCCAATTTATTTTGTATTTAATATTGCAAAAGAATTGCTACAATCTATAAATGGACTTGTATCTAGCTTCTAAGAATTTTGATGATACTCTTTAAAGTTGCAATCTAGAATTGTCTTATGGTTTTTTTTAAATATTTTTATAGCTAATTAGAAGAATATTAAATAATATATTCATATGACAAAAGTATATATATTTTTTAAAATTGAAATTCATTTTAATTCTTTTTAAAAACTAAATATTTTTATGTTTATTAATTTAATTAAATTCCAAAATCTAAAATAGCAACAAAATTGGTAGATAGCTTTAATTAATGTTCACACTTTGTAAGATAGTTAAACATATGTTATCACTTGTTTTATCTTCATGTACATTTCAATTTATTGATATTGCTTCTATAACAAATTTTAGATCTATATTATTATATAATAAGTTATATCTTGTGAATGTGTAGTACAAATATTTTATATTTTTAAATATTTAGAAAGTAATTATTCTATTTTTCTATTTTTCTTTAAATATAAAATTGTCTTTACAATCTTTGAGCTATTCCTTATAAGTTCCATTATCTACCTTAGTGCAAATCACTTAATTTTATTTTTTGATTTTATTAAAATTTTAAATTTTAAAATTTTAAGTAAAATATTTAAAATGTACGAGAAAGTATATAGATTAAGAATTTTTTCTAAACTAAAAATTATATTTAACTAATCTACAAATTTTACTATTTTGAATTTTGTTCTAATCTTGTTATTGCTCTGATTTTTGTGAAAAAAATTTATTTTTAATTTGATCTCTAAAGATATTTAGAGCATAATACCTTATATACATTCCTTCCAATTTTTTGAAAAGTTATTTCTTTAAGTTGGATCAAGTGTTTCTGTGGCGGCAATGAGATAACAGATCTGTTTTTACTTTCATGAATGTAAAAAATTCATGAATGTCATTGATTTTATTTTGTCTGTTCTAATTAAACAACAAAATTTAATAAATATATTTTAAACGATAAACATTTTATTGTATAAAAATATTATACCCTAAAATAAATAGTTTTAATAACATTAGCAAATGAATCAATTAGCACTCAAATGTCCTCTACAGATGAGTTTACTCTTTGAATTCATTTAATCATGACTCAGTAAAATTTTAGAGGCTTAACTTGTAAATAATTAAAAAAATATATCTATAATATTATTGTTATTTTACCATATTCAACATTATTTCCAATTAAATGTTTTATTAAAAGTATTTTGGTATAAAAATATTAAAGATTATACTATTGCTGTATTACAAATTAACAAATAGAATAATAAAATATTAACAAAGTGCACAAATATGAATAATTTAAATTTTAAAAAATATTAAAAAAAGGGATGAAAAAGGAACCAAAGTTAGTGTTTCTAACCTTATCTAACTAGAAGAGATTCCAGAAGGATCTAAGTGTGCCATTGTGTTTAAAACATCTTTTTGTACTCAAATCAATTGTTTACTCATTTCTTAACCAAACTTTTTTGTCACCCTAATGTTTATTTCCTAACATATTAGTTTCTTGAAGAAGACCTTCATTCTACTTTTTTGGCATTGTTGTTGCATTTGGAAGTATCAAATATTATTAAAACTTGAATCCCTAATTTTGAAAATTGATTTTAATAAAGGTATAAGAAAAAAAAAAAAAAAAAAAAAAAAAAATCTATCACATTAGTATTAGTGTTTATTTCAATATTCTTATTCCAATCAAACTTTAATTCTACAACTTAAGTGTGGTAAAACATTTTAGTTCTCTTTATTCTTTTGATTAATGAATTTTTTAAAAAGTATTTGATTGATCAAAATTAACCTCTAATTATACATTTAAAAAAGTTCAAATTGTCTTTCAGTTAGCTCATTTAAGAGAATTAATCATAGAAAAACTATAAGAGTCTTGTTCAAAACCTCCAAAAATCTTACAAAAACAAAATACATCATGTACTTCTTTTTACATGACTTGATGTTTAAAACTATGAACAATTATAATAATAATAATAATAATATTAATAAGACTTTTCATGCTGTCATAACCTTCCTCTTAAACATAATTAGTAAAATACATGGATCATACATGAATAACCAATTTCAAAATGTCAAGTACTGAAGCCAATGATTCATTGTAGAAGTACAAAAAGTAAAAAAATGCCAAAAAAAAAAAAAATGATGTTTATAGGGTGTTGTTAATGCCACCACAATTTTTGCTAATGTCACCACAACTTGCCATCTACCACATGTCATCATAATTTTTGCTAATGCCACCACAAATTGTCCTAAATTTACATTGCACACCACAATGAATAAAGTGCATACTCTTTACATATGTATATTTAATGTTTCATAAAATACATTTTGGTGTGTAATGCAAGTTTAGGGCAACTTGTGGTAGCATTAGCAAAAATTGTGATGACATGTGGTGGATAACAATTTGTGGTGGTAGTAGTAAAAACTGTGGTGACATTAGCAACACCTAGTTTATATATGTATATACAAATATTTGTATATGTATACATATATACATGGATATGTATACTTTTTTTTACCAGATTGAAATTATATTAATATTTCATTAATTTTAGAATCTTACATAATAAACTCCAAGGGCCACTATATAAGGTGGATGGAGGAGGAAAGAAAATGTATAGTCTGTTCCCACTTCTTAAACTTGTACACCAAATTGTGCATACAAATCTAAACTAGAGCTTCCATAAACACATAGAATCTAGAGTTCATATCACCCCTCATTCAAGACTAAACATTCCTTTGTAGGAATGCTTGTATTGATGAGTTCCATGGCCCCAAAGGACTGGCTGTTCTGAATTAAGTGCCAAATGCTGCCACATCAACACTGAGTCACAACGTCTACTGAGCTTCGAGGAGGCACTCATTTATTCATCCAAACATTCATCTATGGATATGTATCTACTGTGCGAGGCATTCTGGAAGGCGGGAGTCTACGTGGGCCGGCATTGGGCCTACGGGCGAAGCTCCCGCCAAACCCTAACTTGTGAGGTCCCGCCACGCTCCCGCCATGACCGAGAACATCCTTTCACTGGAGACGTCGTCAAACTGATTAGTGTTGTGTTACCGGCGTTCGGGGGGATAACTGGACTGTGGACGGGCTCATCCGGTCATCATTCTTTCCCCTTAGCCGTCACTCTTGGAGAGCCGTTGCAAAAACCATCGTTGTGCAGGAGCCATAGCCAATCGCGAGGTAGTCCCAACGTTTCGTCACCTTCCCGCTTCGAGAGCTCCCCTGGTTAGTCTTTCCACAGCTCCATCACTGTTACTAGAAGGGTTCTGGTTTTGTCTCTTGCTGTTTGTCTAAGTATACAGTCTGCTGTGTTTGATAGTCTGTGTGAAGGTTGGGATTGTTAAGATTTGGTTGGTTTTGTAGGAAGTTGGTTGCTGTAAGTGGCAGGAGCTTTCGAGGTGCTGAAAGGCTTCGCAAGCTAAGCTGCGGAGTTTTAATCTGTTGATTACAGGTTTAGCTTCGATGTGAGTTACCGTTCCGAGTAGCAAGGTTGGATTAGAGGGGTTTGAGCGGAAGCTTGGGTGGTTGGAAGTTTGAGCCGTAAATAAACATACTCGTGGAGGCGACGAGGCTTTGGTGGTGGTTGTGGTCATTGTGCCGGGGGGGTAATGGTGGTTTGGAGGTGAGGTACGAAGAATGTGCATGCGCTGGAAGTGTCGATGATTTAGTTGAGTATTTGGGAGTTTTTAGTGGATGGTACGTGTAACAGAAACGCGTTTATCACCTTCAGGTATGTGGAGGATAGTTCATTGCGGCTGCTTTCGCTGCTGCAATTATTCGGTTGGCATGGACTCCGCTGTACTGGGATCGGTTAGAAAAGGTTGCGATGCAGCGGAGGCTTGTGCTTAGTTCCCTGTTGGATGTTTTGATCCATTGAGGTGAATTCCTTGCACACGGGCTCACAACCTTGTACTGTGCACTTTCTCCGAATCTTTGTTGACATTCTAATATTTTGAAGCTTCTTCTAGTACTGGGTGGTCCTGCTAGAATTCGGGATTCGTGAAAGTACGCGCAGGGGCTTTAGAACATGATTGAATAGGTGTGTAGGATTGGAACTGGATGGCATGTCCCAGGAAACGTCCTACAGAGTTTCAACGCATGCTGTACTTTGTTACGAGATAGACGCATGGATTTGGTGTACATGAAACGACATGCTGCGCTTGTTGATCGTATCATCTCTGGAGTACTCAAGGGTGGATGTGCTCAATTATGCAACACGTACATGTAGGTGGTATTGGCGATATAGCTAATCCTTGTTTCGTGGATAGACCGCTTAACATCCAGTTTTAAGTATCGCAACGGCGATTACAACGACAGAGTAAATGGACCGCCCCATCGAAGGGGCAGCAAGGAGAGAAGATGGGCCACAGACTAGGAGTAGTTCAGCTGCCAAGTCACTCAACCTGCCCGTTGGCATGTCGCGAGACGCATTGCATCTTGACACAATTGCTAGGCGATCATGGCAAGGATTGGTTTCCCCTATGAAGCAAGGGGTATGCACAAACACCTCATCGCCCACCAGGACCTCATACAGCGACAGGTTTATTCCTAGCCGATCAAGCTCAAATTTGACAGGGTTTGCACTATTGGATCGATCTCCATCCGGGGCCAACATCTCGCAATCTAATGATACCAGGGATGATGGGGGTGCGGCCTACTCGATGCTGTTGCGTACAGAGCTGTTTGGGCAAGGGGCAGGATCGCCGGCTACGCCTGAGAATAGGACGGGAATCAGTGCAAGAGACCCAATGCGGTCGCCGATCAGTCCAACTGTCAGTCGTAACTTGTTCCGATTCAAGAGTGATCCCAAGCCGGGTACTGGGCCAAAGGCGCGGCCAGAGAGTCCTTACGATATTTCTCCAGCTGGGATTGATAGTACATTGGCGGGGACTCCCATGTCGCCCCGGAAAGCCCCAAGAAAAATTGCGAGGTCTCCTTACAAGGTATTGGATGCTCCAGCGTTGCAGGATGATTTCTACCTGAATCTGGTGGATTGGTCGTCGAACAATGTTCTTGCGGTTGGGTTGGGCACTTGTGTGTACCTCTGGAGTGCGTCCAGCAGCAAGGTTACAAAGCTGTGTGACTTAGGGCCCACGGATAGCATCTGCTCCGTAAGTTGGACTCACAGGGGTACGTACCTCGCTGTCGGAACTAACCTTGGAGAAGTACAGCTATGGGATGCTGCAAAGTGCAGAAAAGTGCGCACTATGGGTGGCCATCGGACGCGAGTTGGGACGCTAGCTTGGAACTCACACATCTTGTCATCCGGCAGCCGAGACCGAAATATTCTCCAGCGGGATGTCAGAGTTCCAGACGACTTTGTAAGCAAACTAGTAGGGCATAAGTCTGAAGTGTGCGGATTAAAGTGGTCATATGACGATCGCGAGCTTGCTTCCGGTGGAAACGATAACCAGCTTTTAGTCTGGAATCGTCAATCCACGCAACCAGTAGTGAAGTTTAGCGAGCATGGGGCTGCTGTGAAGGCTATTGCATGGTCACCTCATCAACATGGTTTGTTAGCATCTGGAGGTGGCACTGCTGACCGATGCATTCGGTTCTGGAACACTGCCTCGAGCACTGCTTTGAATTGTTACGACACTGGGAGCCAAGTGTGCAATTTGGTATGGTCGAAAAATGTAAATGAGATCGTGAGCACGCATGGGTACTCCCAGAACCAGATCATTGTCTGGAGGTATCCAACGATGTCTAAACTTACCACCTTAACTGGGCACACAATGCGGGTTTTGTATCTCGCTATATCTCCTGACGGTCAAACGATCGTTACTGGAGCTGGTGATGAAACGCTACGATTCTGGAATGTCTTTCCCTCCCCGAAATCGCAAAGTGTGGTCCGTGATAATGAGGTTTGGTCTCTTGGGCGGACATACATTCGGTAACTCCTCATCAGGAGGAGACCCCCTCCAGCACTCCAATGCTTACATTTTAGTCCAGATGCTGTATTATGAACTCAGGTCACTCATCTAGGTTGAGGCTTTTTTCTTTCTTCAGATGCAAGTCCACAAATTCTTTATGGTTGCAGGATCATCCCTCCGAGAACATCAGAACCGGATGCGTGGCTGCTGTATGTAAAATTTGGCTTCCAATTTGCAGCTGTGCATCCTTTATGAGGTAGAGTGGAGGAGGCTCCTACTCTTTCAATTCCTGTTCGTCATGCTTGTCTCGATCCATCTCTGAAAAGCTTTAGGAAGTACCCACGCAACGTTGGTGTGGGTGGTTGTTCAAACGAATGATCTCCTTGTAATTTGTTCATACCTCGAGGTTTTTTCTGTTCTGATTTGGTATGTAGTGTTCTATTCATAGACACATTGTGTTAGTCGTACTAGCTCTTGAGAAAGTAGAACCTTGACCTGCAATACTAGTCCAGAAACTGCATTGGTACCTGGGAAGGCTTGCATCGTGCAGCTGTTCATTAGAGACACTTTCAAAGGGCTTGAAAACAAATCTGAAACTAATCATGAAAATGTTTGATTTAAGGTGAAGCTGGTTAATATTATCAATAGGAAAAAAGAGTTTGTATTTACTTTGGTTGAATCGTTCAATATTGCTTTGATTTTTGTTCATGAATCGTGGCGATTAATTTTGTATTGATTTTTTGTAAGTGTATACGTTTAAAAAACAAATATGGAGAACGTCAAGCTGTTAAATTTAAAGGTATACATCATATGGTATAGAATTTATTGTCATATTTTAAATATTTTTATTGTATTGAAATTTGAGTCTTGTAATTATTTTTAATGTATTTAGTTTTTTTCAAAAATCAGCACCGACTTTATGACGCAGTTCTTACTCAATACACATCTATATTCCAATTTGTTTGTTGATTATTTATGCAATTAAAGTAGTGGTTTGTGTCAACTTGAGTTGAGAAGTCCAATTTTCAAAGATGGATTTGTTGTTGCTCTTACAAGGATTGATTTACTTCAGTTCATTTCTAAGTCGTGGGGCCAAAAGAACATCATGAGTAATACCACTTTAAAATTCTATCTTATTCCAAAACATACATATTCATATATATATATATATATATATATATCTAGCGAGAGAGAGAGAAAGAGAGAGAGGTTTATTAATTGTCCTCACCTTTGAACAACGAGTTTAGTTGTAGACAACGATCCTGGATCGAGCACTTTTTGAAGGATTGTAGGTTCCTCAAATCGCAAAGAAATACATCCCCATCAAAATTGTTAAACAAGCAGAGCATTATTGTGAGAAACCTCAACCACGGAGAGAGTCAATCAATCAATCTATCCATAATAGTCAACGCATGGAACCAAACCAAGGGCTGCCTAACACCGAGGAAAAGAAACAAAGAGAGAGAGAAGAAAAAAAAAAAAAGAGAACTCGAAGAACAAGGATAGGGCCAGAATGGATTAAAAAGCAGAGCCCTGGTGTGTATTGGAAGGAGCACCACCAACGACCTCGAACAAGGCGACGTAACCAGGCAGAGAGATGATGAAAAGTCTTTCAAAAGGGGGTCCTGCAAACTAAAAGGAAGGACCCTCCGACGCCATCGCCAGCGCCACCTGCAAGCCCACCTCGCATGCTCACTGTCTGCCCCTCTCACGTCCCTTGCTGAGATCACATCCCCTCGGATTGGCTCCCCTGTCAACTGTTTCATCACCGAGAGAGAGAGACCTCATCGTTGTGTTGTTTTTGTTGTTTACTCTCTTCTTTTCCCTGGTGGAGTGCGGTATTATTGTATGTAGAGGTATCAGTGGCGGAGGGAAGAGGTTTCGGAGTTTTGCCGGTGCTGTAGCCATGGATCAAAGTTCGTTGGAGGCCGTGGTGGTGAGGCTGGAGCAAGCAGTGTCGAGGCTAGAGGCATTGGGGTCCAGAGCTACGTCCAGCTCGGCCGATCGGGGGATTTCTTCGCTCGTCGGTTCCGCGGGCGCGGGCACGTCTCCGCCTGCTGGATCGGCCAGTCCGCTTGCCGTTGAGGCGTTTGATGAATTAGTGCAGGCTAGGGTTGGTAGGGTGCTCACCGCGGCGGATAAGATCGGTGGTGGCGTGCTGCAGACGTCGCAGGTGTTGCAGCGGGCGTTCGATGCGGAGAAGGCTATTGTGCGCGCCATTTCTCAGTGCAAGGTGTGTGTATGTGTGATCGCTCTACCTCTGTTTTCATGTGTATTTTTGTGTGTGTTTGAGAGAGATAGAGAGAGAGAGAGAGAGAGCGAGATAAAAATCGAGATAGAGAGAGTTTACAGGTAGAGGCATTTGTGAAACGTAATTTTCTACTGAGAGATGAGACACGATTCTCACCTTCTTAAACATTCTTCACAAGATGCACATTGCTAGATGGCGTTTCGAGTAGTGATCGATGATCATATGTTTTTAATGTTGGATTGAAAGCGAATTGAACGCAATAAGGGTGCGCATCGTCGTAGCGGCGTTGAGAATCAACGTCGTTGTCGTTTTCTTCTTCTTCTGCTTCTCCTTCTTTTAATTTATTTTGAAATGACTTAAGAGGACTTCTTTGTTCAAATGGTGTTCAACGTCATCCATTTGTTACGTCCAGGTCAGGTTGAGGTGATCTATAAAGAGTATGTAGTCCGACGAGCATCATATATATATATATATATATATATATATATTCTCTAAAATGTATATACAATCTAGTGACTTCCAGAATCAGTGTAGAAGTTTAGGGCTGAAGGACGATTGTATTCTGCAGTCATCCATTTTGCTTAAAGCATCAATGTTGTACAGATTAGTCGGGACATAATGGTTCTCATTTTTATTTTTGTTTTTAATTTATTATTTTAAAACTTGGATCGGGTTGTCCACTTTCTACGGAAGAGAGTGACCTGAGAGAAAAGTGTAGTCTACTTTGGTGCTGAAAATACAAAGTTGATAACTCTTCTAGGTCCTCTTGACAGCGTCTTCATTACAGCGTTTTCTTTCACATATATTTGTCGGAGTTGGAGTTGGCAATTTTTTTCTTTAATATTTTGAGGTGTGTGGCATTTTAAATATAAAGCTATATGAAATTGCAGCGGCCAGATCCAGCAGCATTGCAAAAGATTGTCCAGCCACTGGGTGACGCTCTTACCAAGGCACATGGATTGACTGAGGGCAAGAGGACGGAAGCTTTCAATCATCAGAAGGCTGTTGCTGAAAGTCTGTTGGCCCTCAGTTGGGTCTGCTATGCCGGCAAAGATTGTGGTACTGGACTTGAGCTTTTCTCACTTTTCATTGATGGCTTGCACAGTCGCACTCTTGATCTCCACTCTTCGGTTGCATTAGTGGAGAATTTACTAGACCCTGCTTAAATTAGTATTGTTAAGTTCACGAATTGTCCTACGAGCTCATGCATTTTTCCGAGCTTGCTAACTTTGTAGTGCCCATCTCTTCTTTGCCTTGTATGGTGGAGTGGACTTGTTGCTTATCTGAAGAATAGAGTTAGCATCAAAATTCACTAGTTTTTCTGTTTCAGATATGATTTATTTTAAATTAATTAATTTTTACTTGTTTATGTCTTTAGTCATATTTTGTATTGAAAGTGTACACTTCTGGGGTACTCAAGAGCGAATCATCGTTTATTTTGAAGTGGTTAGCTTTGAGGTAAGTTAACGTTTTCCTTGTGGGTAGGTATAAGTCTTCCAGGCCCACATGTGGAGGAAAGCTGGCAATCTGCTGAATATTACAACAACAAGGTATTGATTTGTTCCTACTACTAATGTTTTCAAGTATGTCAGAGGTAGGTTAAGTACGTTTGGACTTGAAGTCGTGGGTAGCTCATCCTCGCTGTCTGGACTTGAGCTTCGGCGACTCAATGTTTCTTCACTTTTTTGTCTCTTCATTGGGGGATGCTTTAGCTAATGTTTTAGAAGACTCTATACTCCTTACTGCTGAGCTTAAATTTGCAAGTTTTCCACAACCTTATTCCTAACCTTCAGCAACATGTGTGTCATGTTACTCGTTATCCATGATGTTCTAAGAAGTAAATGTTTATCCCTTGGTTATTCTCGCTAGTTGCTGATGACTTTCAATTGACGAAGGCATGAGTTAATCTTGTGTACCCGATTTCTTCTGGCATGCGACATATTGCAGGTTCTTGTGGAGTACAAGGGCAAGGATGCTAATCACGTTGAATGGGCGCGTGCCTTGAAGGAGCTTTACCTGCCAGGCTTACGTGACTATGTTAAGCAATTTCATACCACCGGACCTTCCTGGAATCCCAGTGGCGTTGATTTATCTACTTGGTCTCCTGGGAGTCCAGAGACTGCCAAGAAGTCAAGTGCACCTCCACCTCCTCCTCCTCCTCGAGGGCCACCACCTCCACCTCCAAGAGGACCACCACCACCTCCTCCACCTGGTTCACTTGCCCCACCCTCATCTGGTGCTTCAAGTTCTTCTGGTGGAGCCCCTCTCAGCATGTCTGAAGTTCTTAAAGATATCAATAAGGGAGAACAAGTAACCGCGGGTGAGTTGACCAAAGCTTGGTTGTATCATTCTCTGTTTTTCATTTTGAAATTGATGTGTCTGATAATTGTTTCTCGGTATTGTCAATTTCGCTATGGGTGATAATTTGTATCATTGTAATTACAGCCGTGTTGGTTTGAATTCTTGACGAAGTCACTTCTCTTAGTGAGCAGCTGCATGATTTACGAAAGTGTCGGAATCATTTGCTTTCTCAGATGTCCCTTCAGTAGTTTTGATTGTTTGATCCTTCAAATAATGATGTTCTCAAGCAATTACCAAATTGTTTTTGCAGGTTTGAGGAAGGTGACTGACGACATGAAGACAAAGAACCGTGCTGACAGGAGTGGTGCAGTTCCAGCTGGTTCTGCACCTAGTGAGAAAGCTACTGTTGCTTCCACTGCAGCTTCGCCCAAGATAGGCACCCCAAAATGCGAACTTGATGGTCGCAAGTATGCCTCACTTCAATTTATTTTTTTTAATTTTTAATTTTTGTTTTGTTCTGTTTTGTTTCGTTTTGTATTTTGTCTTCTTGCAGTTTCCCAACTCCCCCGATTCGTTCAATCATCTACCCAAGTGATTGTCCACTTTAATTTGATATTTCTTGACAGCCAGTAGATTTTTTCTTCTACACATTCATGACAAATGTGGCTATCTATTTTTAGTATTATGCATGCCCTGCTATCTGTATAGAATCCAGCGGATGCTCCTCTAGAAATATATAGATATTGTCTGTGCTTGAGGAAGTTGACTGTTTTGATTACTAATAGTGCTTGTCGGGACAATTATTTAGTATCGTTTTGAGGCTTCCTACTGCGAAGCTGTTTTTCAATTTATCATGTTTATTTTGTGGGGCAGGTGGATAGTGGAATATCAAGTTGGTAACAGAAACATCATTCTGGATAATTGCAAGCCAAATGAATCCATATATATTTTTGGCTGCAAGGATTCAGTTATACAGGTTCAAGGTAGGAGCTCAGATCACCTAATTGAGTTACTTGCAAATGTATTTTTGATGCTTTCGAGAATCCGTGCATAATTTGAGCGTTACAACTTCACGTTTTGTAATATTGTGCTTACCACGCTTTCGTTTAGCGAGGAGTTTAATTCAGTTTTGTATTTGGATTTAACTCCAGTTGCTTGCTTCATCAAATCATGAAGTCATTTACACATTACGAATAATCTTACCAATGCCGTGGTTTAGCATCTCTTTTGCTCTGCAGCAAATTTTAACACATTTCTAAATAGGAACTTTGGTTCATTTTGTCTGCATTGTATAGATTGACGGCGTTGTCCGACTGTATAGGAGTTGCAACTTGATGTTCTTTTGTTTGAGAGGTCTTAATTGTCATCCGAATTAGATTTACACTATGAACTTGTTTAAGCTGTCGAAAAGGAATGTGCTTTATCTCTGAGCTTTCAACCAGCCAACCTAAACTGGATAAGTTTAAACAAAGGTTGTGTCGGCTCTTTGTATTTTATGTGATTTACATTGTTCACTCCTTTTTTGCAGGGAAAGTGAATGCTATCGCCTTCGATAAGTGTACCAAGTCGGCACTTGTTTTCACTGTAAGATATTTTCCCTTGATGCTCTAATCTTTAGTTCAGTGTTGCTATCAGGGTGTCTGGCATCTTCCTAGCGAGTAGAAACACAATTACCAAATCATACTGGAGCGTCATTCCCATGAGCAATCCCATATTCTGAGTTTCTGGAATGGGAACAGGAGACATTGATTCATACGCCATTTCTTTCATTACCCATAGGTCCACTGTATTTCTGCATGACAGCTAACTTAAATGAGTGTTCGTGCAAATTATATTTATATCTGGTACTAACTACTTCAAACTATTTGCCCTGTTATCCACAGGACGTTGTGGCAGCTTGTGAGATTGTGAATTGCACCAGCGTGGAGGTGCAATGCATGGTGATTCTCGAATGGACTTTTCTTTTCAACATTTCATTTTGGTGTAAAATGCTAGTATCTAGTAATGATGTTAATAGCCGTCACATTAGACGATGGACGATGCCCTTTTCCGTGTTCATGTGTTTCATTTTGATAATTGAGCGGGTCTACGCTCGCAATATTTCTTGTTGTAGGTTTTGTGTTGCATGCAACACTGGTTCATATTCTTTTCTTTTGCTTCGAGGAAATGAATGAAGTATGTCTTGTCCCTTGTCTTGTTTTACTTGAATCTTTCCCTTAATTTAGTGTCATTCAATTCAGGGTACTGCACCAACAATTTCCGTTGATAACACCAATGGATGTCAGCTCTATCTGGGGTTGAAGTCTCTAGATGCTGCCATCACCACTGCCAAGTCAAGTGCTGTCAACGTGCTTGTACCGGGTCCGACTGAGAATTCTGATCCTGTAAGTTAAATTCACCTCCCCTGTATATCTGTACATGGATACCAGTTTACTCATGGAGCACACTTCGCACTTCTAGATTTGGGGTTACGGTGTTTCAGTATATCAGATGCTTGTGTGTGCTAAAATGTCCAGGTGGAGCATGCATTGCCGGAGCAGTTTCTCAACTCTTTCAAAGACGGGCAGTTCACGACCACCCCTGTTTCACACTCTGGAGGTTAAAATATATGCAGAATTGCTACCTTTACTTTCATCATCTTACAATTTTCAAAATCGAGATAACTTCATTCTACCAAGCGAGAACATGTCCATCACAACCATTATCTTCTGTAATAACTATTTGTAGTTTTCTACGTCAAGATAGATTGGGATAGTTGCTCTTGATTTCTCGAATTTCCGTCGCTCTTATCTCGTCTTCCAGTGGTCCGACAGTTACATTTCGTCGCATGGCTTCCATTTCCTTTTCAGCTTTTCTGGCATGATCTGATCATCATATGATATTAATTGTGTGAAGTACCCTTTTTTTGGGTTCAATTCTATTTTTATTTTGATTCAAATAGAATGTTTTCTTTTCATGCTTTTGCTGGTGCCATGAGTGTCAACCCAAGTATCCCAGCAGCAGCCAAGTCTACGGCTTGTTTTTGCTTTTGCAGTTACTTCATTTTTAAATCAATGAACTGCTTGTTACCTTGAGTAACCCTTGGGCATGGTAATTTGAAATACTTCTCACAGAAATTCTACTTTTTCAATTCCAAGTTTTCAGATGAACTTGAGCAAAGTTTATATACAAATTACATTAAATTTTAAAAAGAATTTATCTGTAAATAATAGTTAATATAGTTAATGGTAGGCAATTGGTGGGCAAGGAGAAGTTATTAAGGGTATGATAATTCAATTATTGCATTTATATTGGTGAAATAAATTCCACACCATATCTTGGAGATGAATGTTATCTAGTAAATTATCATTTAGATATTAATATTAGAAGAAAAGATTGTGCCACTTCTTAGTTCTTCTTAAGCTTGGTTGCAATGGGAGGGGGCAAAACCATTTTTTACATATTTATTTGAAAATTTTAAATAGAAGAGTAAGAGTTAAAAATTATAGAGAGTTTTGTAAGGTGGTAAGTTAAAACCTTGTTCCAAACAAGGTATTGATGCCAATAGTAGACCACTATTCTTTCTTTAGAGAATTGATATTTTCACCTGAGTTTTACTATTTCCATCCAACATTATGTTGTATCCACTACATTGCCATTGCATTTTAGCATAAGCCTTTATTTGCACATTTAAAAAAAAAATGTATGTGGTCTTGAAACTATTGTTCAATGAGTTGTAGTCGAGGCACATGTATCACACCTTGCCAAAGAAAACATCTCCACTATATTGGATCCATTGCTAATATAGACAAAAAGCTAGTCTATTGGAGTACTAATTAAACCAAATTGTCTTTGAACATATCACAAAATAGCATCAATAATAGTAATGTGGTGGATGCAATACAATGGTGGATAAAAATAATAAAACTATAGGTGGAAATATCAATTCCCTTTCTTTATTATTGTTTATGATGTGTACACAACATTTTAAAATCAAGCATCTTCACTTGGACTCATTACTTTCGTAATTCTTGGACCAAATTCATGTCAAATCAAAGATGTTAGAAGTTTTGGTACAAAAAGTTTGATTAATTAATCTACTACTATTCAAAGAATATATACTTGATTTTTAAGAAGCTTACAATTAACAAAATAAGTCTTGCAAATCATCATAAAAAATCTTCACTATAATTTATAATTACCTACCAAGTAAATCCTTTAGTTTTTGCATTAGATCCTACTCAATATACACATCTATCTAGTTTTTTATGCTTTATTCTTTAAAGACTAAAAAAAAATAATATATTATGAAGATAAATCTTTTATTATTATTTTCAATTATAAATGATATCACAATTGAATAGAATGTTGATAAAATCTTTGATTTATAGATTAAATGTAAAAATTTAGAATATTTAATATACTAGAAAATATATGATATCAGCAAATAAATATAAAAACCATCATCTAGCATAGAAATTGTAGTAATAAAGAGTTTAGGAATAAAGCAATAAAGAGTTTATAAGTTATAAGAGTCTTATTAGAGAAAAGTCATAAAAATAGAGTCTTAGTAAATCTTAAAGGTGATTATTTTAGTTGGTTTAGTATTTTTTCTTAATTATAAGAATTAATATTTAATTATTAAAAATAATTTCTATATTGGCCTTTTATCTATATATATTATTTATTAAAAATATATAAATATTAGTTAGTAGATAGAAGAAGCATGAAAAAAAAACCTCATATCTTTTTAATTATTTATATAAAAAATAGAATTTTTAGTTGATTTAAATTGATTTTATTATTATAAAAAATCACCAAGGTAGAATAAAATAACTTTAAATTGATATTATTATCTTAGAAATATTATAGATATTTTTAGAATTTATTTAGAATTTATTTAGAGTTTTTAAAGAATTATTAGAGTAATTTTTGAAACTTTGATAAAAATGAATTTTACCACCTTGGGAGCCATTATGAAGAAATGGAGCAAGATTTGAAGGCCATACAAAGTATGTAGGCTAATTGAATATTTTTGAAGACCATAGTGAAGTCGAAAATATAAAATTATTAGTTCTACTAGTAGAAAATTGAAGGATCAATAGCTAAAGTAGTCCTTGTAGGAAGGGAGGTGCACAAGTCCCATATAGATTGTAACACCTTGGATGTAGGTTGGAGGATAAGACTAAAGCCTTGTGGCCTCTCTAAGACACCTTTATATACTACTTGTGAATCTTGATAAGGTTTGAACTCTTGATCTCTTAAATAAATTATTCTTAAAGTAAAAATTATTCAATTAATTTTTTTATTATTTATCTTTTATCTTTAAATCATCATAACTTATTCATAATAATTTTATTTTAAATATTTTTTATATCATTAGAAGAATAAAAAAATTATTTATTTAAAAATATAATTATTTATTTTTATTTTTTATTAAATAAAAATCCAAGAAATAGACTATAATTAATTTTATAAAATATAATTACTTAATTTCATATATTTTACTTATTTTTTGTTATTTTTTATTGTTTATTATTGTATATTAATCCTTATACTTTATACCACAAATTATAAGAAACTTTTAGTTGAGACCATCTTATAATTTGGATTGAGGGGTGAATTTTACCCTCACTTAAATGATGCGTTTGCCAAAAGGTGGTGCTTCTAATTATATGATTGAATGTAAAGTTAGTATATTATAATACACATTTTGTTTGATCCTTTTGAGTCAAAAATTCAAATTAAAATATATTACTTACATTTTTTATTTTTTATTTTTTATTTTATTTTTATCTTTATTTTATTTTATTTTACTATTATTATTTTATTTTATTTTATTTTTCTTTATTTTTCTTTATTTTTCTTTATTTATTTTATTTAATAATTATTTTTATTATTATTCATTAATATCATTTTTATTTTATTTTATTTAATATGCATAATAAATTTTATATATTGACATAGGTTTAATATATTTTATTTATCTATTAAATTATTTTTTTATATAATATTATTACTTCTAACTTTAAGTAATATTTGATTAATTTAATATTAGTATTAGTATTATTTGGTGGTTCTTTTTATGTTGGTTGCTACTTCAAAAGCATAAACAATAAAATTCAAGTATGACTTCAAATATAAAGACTAATCTTGATAAGTTTCAAACCTTAGCTTTTCAATTTATTTGTAATTTTAGACAAAAAGAAGGAAGGAACACGGCTTGGCAAAATTAGGTGGATTTCAAATACATTTCTTATGAGAAAGATTTAGTTATTAGATGATATCTTTATTTTAAAATTAGCATAAGATCTCATCTTATTATATAATTAAACCACATGCCTTATAAATAGATAAAAAAAAGAGAAGATTTTATGTTATTTTATAAAATAAATTAAACATATTATAAGTTCTTGAATTTATTTTTATTGTCTAAATTATCTATTAGGTCCTCTCCCATCTTAGATGAATAATTTAAAAGCAATAAAATTAATTGTATACTACCTAAACTTAAGTTTAAGATAGCTTATCTTTTTATTGATTGTGTTTTGCGATTTGGACATATTTTACAAAACCAAAAAGAAATAAAACCTATAATTGTAGAAACCAATGCATTAGAAAAACTTTGCGATAAGATATCATAGGCTTGTATTCAAATGAAGCGTGTTAGAAGCCATTCTTCAAAGCCTCAAGTGGAATCTTCACTCTTTTCAATTCCAAAAGCTAATATAGCAAATAGAGATAACCAATATCTTACTATAGACATCCAAATTGATTCTATGATGTTGCCTAGAGGATTACCTATTGTTATACCTTTGAGATTACAAGAAGCAAGAATTCTACCTAATCTTCTAAGATTTAATAGATCTATCAATGAAGACCTGATAACTTCCATAGAATGATTTATGAAAGTATTAATCACTAGTTTAGTGACCAACTATGGATACTATTTGATATGGTTTTTAATTACTTTGACAAATTCTGCATATGCATAGTAAAGATCCCATATTGAAGGATCTTTTACTATTTAGGAATAACTCTTAGCAGTTTTTCTTTGTGAATTTAGATTTGTAATTGGCTAACAAGAAGCTCTTTCACCTTTGACAAATATTAGACAAGGTCCCTCTGAAGATATCACATCTTATGTGAGGCGATTTTATATAGTATGCACTTGATACATTGATAATCTTTTAAATAAAGATATGATAAGATACTATTTTATCTAAGATTTTGCCATATCTTGTATAATTTGGGATATATTAAATAAAAGACCTAAGGATTTAAAAAGAATTATTCAAATTATTTTGGAGATAAAAATCATTGATAAGAAAAATGATCGTATGTCTAAAAGGATAGAAGAATCAATACCAACTTTTATATCCTTATAACATCAATCTATGGAATTCCATCAACATTTAGCTTTAAACTAATTTCAATCTTTAATCTCCTTATTGCCCATAAATAATCCAATGCTTTTAATTATATAAGGCCCACATGACCAATCTTTATATAAATCCTTCAATAATATTAAATTGGAAGAATTTAAAAGTGAGATAAAACTAGCAAATGATGTGTTTAAAAATGAGATGATGAATATTATGAAAATTGTGAATGAACAAATATCTTGTCTCATTAAAAATCAAAATCTAGTTGTAGAGCTTAAATACCATAAATTAGGGATTCATATCTTTGGATTATAATATACAAATTATAAATAAATGAACCATACATCCCAATTTTATCTACAATTCCTACAATATCTTATAAAAAAAATCAATTCTAATTGTATAAGCCTCCTCATCAATTGAAACAAGTTGGTCCAAATATCCTTTCAAATTAAAAAAATATTATTGTATCTTATTATATTTGTAAAAAATCACATTAAATAGGTGAATGTTAGATTGAAAATAGAATAGTATCCTTTAATTGTAAAAGATCTCATCCTACAAATTGTTGTAGAAGATATGCGAGAAGTTAGATTTACACATCCTATTATTACAAATGGTCCATTAAACATGTATTATGACCACTCAAGCAATAATTAAAATCTCCAACCTTCAATAATAATTCAAATCAATTAAAGAACATTATAAGAATCTTTAACATATAACCAAAATCCAAATCAAAACCAATAACTATCGTCTTCTTAAGATATTAGGTATACAATGGCTTTGTTAGGGATATACATTTTAAAAGTTCACAAAACCTTCTAGAACATTCTAGAGATTTTTTAGTTAATAAAAGCCAATTGAAAAATTTCTTAGTTAGCAAAAGTAGCTTGAAAAGTTTCATAGTTAGTAGAAGGAGCTCAAGAAGCTTCCAAGTTGGTAAAAAGAGCTGAAGAAGCTTCCTAGATAGGAGTATATACTAGAATTGAGGTTGAATAGTTCTTTAGTCTTGACAATGCATCTATTAAGAAAATACTTATTAGAACCTTTTAGAACATTCTAGAAGGTTCGTAGAACTCTCTAGAACCTTTCAAAGCCTTCTAGCATCTTCTTAGTTGGTAGAAGTTGCTTGAGAAGCTTCATAATTGGTAGAAGCTACTTGAAAAGCTTCTTAGTTGGTAGAAGTTGCTTGAGAAGCTCCCTAGTTGGTGGAAGTTGCTTGAAAAGCTTCCTAGGTAGGAATATATATTGGAGTCGAGGCTAAAGAGTTCTTCAGTCTCGACAACACATCTTTTGGAGCTCTAGCTCACCTCCCTGGTATTATTTCTTATACTCATTTGATTAATCTAATTCTTTCCAGTTCTTCTTGAACTTCTTGTTTAGACTTCTAGTCTATATTCTACGTCTATGACAGTTTGTTGAAACTGCCCTTCTATTAATATCAGAGCTTAGTTCTTTGAGGCAGAGAGTAGACTACCCCTTTCTTTGGATATACTTGAGGATTCTAAGGATTGCGGATTATCCTCTCTTGGACCGATATTGATTCTTTCTTTTTTATTTAACATGGCTAATAGAAAAGACGTTAACATGGTAGAATCTTCGGAGTCAAAGTTAGCTGTGATCATCAATGCCCTTAACGCTCTAGCGATTAGAACTGCTGAAATTGAAGAAAATTTTGCTAAGCTCCTTAGAGCTACAAGAGTAGGAGTGGCTCAAACTACAGTACAACCACCTCTAGCTAGTGAAGTACTACCATCTACATCTCAACGTGAGAATTTGATTACATTGTAATACAAAGAGCCTTGAGTCAATCTCCTAGGGAAGTTTGATGGTACCCGATCAAAATTTTGTGGTTTTATAAATCAAGTTTGATTAGTAGCACTCTTACAACCAAAACGCTATTCAACCAAGGAATCGTGAGTTAGATTAGTGGAAACATTGCTTATTGGATAAGCTTTGTCTTACTTTGTCTCCTTATTTGAGAAAAGGTCTTTTATCTTGAGTAATTTTGAGACCATTCTAGAAGCATTCGAGGAGGCATTTAGAGATCATGATAAGGCTCGATGGGCAACCACCAAGATTCGTTCTTTGCATCAAGGATCACGCTCTGCATCTCTTTATGCATCAAATTTTAGACAACTTGCTTGTGATATCAACTAAGGAGAAGAAATATTGGTGAGTGTCACAGACACAAAATATAGACTAGAAGTCTAAACAAGAAGTTCAAGAAGAACTGACAAGAACTGGATTTATCAGATGAGTACAAAAACAATACCAGAGAGGTGAGTTAGAGCTCCAAGAGATATGTTGTCAAGACTGAAGAACTCTTCAGCCTCGACTCCAATATATACTCCTATCTATGAAGCTTCTCAAGCAACTTCCACCAACTAGGGAGCTTTTCAAGCAACTTCCACCTACTACGAAGCTTCTCAAGCAGCTTCCACCAATTAGGGAGCTTCTCAAGCAACTTCTACTAACTATGAAGCTTCTTAAGTAGCTTCTATCAACTAGAAAGCTTCTCTACCAACTTGGAAGATGCTAGAAGGTCTTGGAGAGCTCTAGGATCCTTCTGGAATATTTTAAAAGATTATAACAAGAATGTCCTTGACATCACTTCCTCCTCTAGCTTTGAGGTCTCCGAGAAGCCATTTGAGATGTATACTCACAAACGTAAGAAATCAAAAATTTGTCGCATAGTCTCTGTAATATATTCCAACTGTCGTTCACAAGGCAGATGATTCATGGGCCCTTGTAGCCATCAATAATGACCAACACCTTCCACTTGAGACCATGCTTAAATTTCTATATCATCATTGTGGAAACTACCTGAAAATATCACTTCGCCACTACTTGCATGAGCTGGTTCAACTTCAAAGACAATTACAAGTGACTTGCTGCTTGGTATTCTTCGACATCTTCTTGGCTCTTCTAATTCTTCATTTTGAGGTTGACGCCGTGAGCTACTCAGTTGAGATAGTACCACTAGTATAATATCTACATTCTTACTAGCCATATCTAAATATACCTTGATATTACATATCTTGATACTATAAAATACAACAAGTTATGTTTTGATAAGACCTGGATCCCTTTTTTTATTCATTTCTCCAAAGAAGGCTTCATCTTCACGCTTCGTTAATAGCCAACTTTTGGTTTATTAGGATATCGTCGATGGAATTCTTGTACCTTTCGTGACGCATTGGCAAGATTTTTGACCGGTTCCAATGTTCGTTCATTAATATCAAAGCTGCTCTAATGCACAAAGTATTCTAAAATATTCCATCTTTGTCGTGAATCTAGTATCTTTTCCACCTCATATTCTTTATTGTTTTCAATTTCTATATTAGGTGGCGGACATTGTACTCTTTTAGGAAAAAATAATTCTCGATATGGCTCTAATAAAGAAACATGAAAGACAGGATATACCTTCATAGGAGCTGGTAACTCTAGGTGGTACGCCATAGGATTGATCTGCTTTTGGATAACAAATGGTCCCAATCTCCAGTAGTCCAACTTATCACATGGCCGCTTGGTCTTGATATTCCGTCAAAGTAGCCATATTTTATCTCCAATTTTGAAATTAGGTGCCTAATTTCAAAATTTATCCGCGGATGCTTTGTAAGACTCTTGGGCAATTTGCAATTGAAGCTTCAATGTGGTTTCAAGCTCCAATAGCTGCTGCACCAATCCTTCAGCTCTTGGATTGATATTTGTTGACGGACTCAATAGATCAAGCTTCAAATGGTATCCATAGTTGAAAAAGAATGGTGTTTTTTTGAGTCGATCCATGAAGGGTGTTGTTATATGCAAACTCAGCTAGCGATAGATATGCAGTCCAATCATCTTGATGATAGTTAATGCTCCATTGTAAATACTATTCTAAAACTTGATTCACCTGTTCCGTTTGGCCGTTAGTTTGAGGATGGAATGCCAAAGAAAGCTTGATGTCCACCTTCAATATCTTAAAAAAAGATCTCCAAAACTTTGATACAAATTGGGTTCCTTGATCCGACACGATATCATCTGGTAGACCATGATATCGATACACATTATTAAGGAAGACCTTGCTGTGTCTTTGCTTAACAATGTCTTCTTGCAAGGGATAAAATATGCCATCTTTGTAAGTCGATTCACCACAACAAAGATGCTGTCAAATAAATTTGATGGCGATAGATTTGTAATAAAGTCCATAGAAATTGAAGACCATGGATGACGCAGAATAAGCAATGGCTGTAGAAGTTCATAAGGGCGATGTCGAGGGTTCTTGGATCTTGAACAAATGTCACAAGAGAGGATGAAATCTTTCACATCCTTCTATATTTGGGGCCACCAAAAATCTTGAAAAATGAGTTCCAAGGTCTTGTTGAATCCAAAATATCCCGCCGCTGGAAGGTCATGACGTGATTGAAGGACTCGAAGTTGTATTGGCCCTTTTAGGATATACAACCGCTCTTCAAAATATAAGAGATCTCCTTCAACCTTGAACTTGTCATCATTGATACGCTGCTTGATATCAAGGACTATTGAATCTTCAACGGTTGCAACACGTACTTGGTTGAGGAAGTGGGCATCAATTCGCACAATAGCAGCACAAATCCTGAATTGTTCTAGCTTTAACAATATCGTACACTATTGATCAAGCGTTGCTTCTCCAACCTTTGGCGCAAGATATGATCTTCTTAATAAGGCATCGGATAATCCTTGTTGCTTTCCAAGCCGATAAATAATAATGAAGTCAAACCTAGATAGCAACATATTCCATCGAGCTTGACGACGGTTTAAAACCTGAGCCGACATGAAGTATTCTAGATTTTTGTGATCTGTATATACAATCACCAAATGCGCAGGTCTTTCGAGGAAGTGACGCCACTCTTGGAAAGAATTCACTATAGCAAGGAGTTCCTTATCATGAATCTCGTAGTTGATCTCAACGATAAAAAACTTCCGCGAATAGAATGCAATCAGATGAAGCTTATTGTCATTGCCCATCTGCAAAAGTACAGCTTCTAAAATAAAATCCGAAGCATCGGTTTCCAAATAGAAAGCCTTTATAAAGTTTGGATGTACCAAGATTGGAGCCATAATAAATACTATTTTAAAATTTTGAAATACTTTTTTTATTAGAGATTCCCATTTGAACTTATCCTTATATATTAATCAAGTGAGTGGAGCAGCAACTTGAGAATAATTCTTGATGAAGATCCAATAGAAGTTAGCAAAGCCAAAAAAATATTGTACGTCTCTAACCATCTTTGGAACTTCCCAGGATACAATTGCTTCCACCTTCTTGGGATCCATCTTCAAGCCTTCCGTAGTTACAACGAATCTTAAAAATTCCATCTCTGTTTGGTGAAATAAGCACTTCTCTATCTTGGCGTTAAGTCCTTGCTTACATAGTTTTTCGAGTACCAAACAAACGTGCTTCTTATGCTCTTCTTCATTCTTGGAAAATATCAAGATATCATCTAGATAGATGACAACAAAATCGTCTAGATATTCTCAAAAAATATTGTTCATCATGTGTTGAAAGACCGCCGGAGTATTGATAAGACCAAATGATATGACATTATATTCAAAATGACCATATCTTGTACGAAAAGCTGTCTTCCATTTGTCTCCTTCTTTGATTTGCACAAGGTTGTAAGCTCCCCTTAGATCAATCTTTGTAAAGATCTTTGCACGTCCAAGTTGTTCCAAAAGACTAGAGATCAAAGGTAATGGATAGCAAATCTTCTTTGTCACCTTGTTGAGACCTTGATAGTCCACGCACATTCGTAGTGAGCCATCTTTCTTCTTCACAAATAAGATTGGTGCCCTAGTTAGCAATTTTGAATGACAAATGATGTTCTTGGCTAGATTCTTGTCAATGTATTTCCGCAACTCAGTGAATTCCGTCTATGATAGGTTGTAGATTGGGCCAAAAGGCGGTTGTGCTCCTTCTTATAATCTATGGCACAATCATATGGTCGATGTTCTGATAGCATGTCAGCATTCTTCTATTGGAATACGTCTTGAAAACCTTTGTATTGTTCCGATATACCTGCTGTTGAAATGTGCTCTCCACTAGTTGGAGTCCCATAAATGACCAATGATAAGCCTTCTTTGCATGATCTTACAAACGTTCTTGCTCCAATGAATAAGGATTTTTGTCACGGACACAAAATATAGACTTGAAGTCTAAACAAGAAGTTCAAGAAGAACTGGCAGGAACTAGATTAATCAGATGAGTACAAAAACAACACCAGAGAGGTGAGCTAGAGCTCCAAGAGATGTGTTGTCGAGATTGAAGAACTCTTCAGCCTTGACTCCAATATATACTCCTACCTAGGAAGCTTCTCAAGCAGCTTCCTCCAACTAGGGAGCTTTTCAAGCAACTTCTACTAACTAGGAAGATATTAGAAGGCTCTGGAAGATTCTAGAGAGTTCTAAGAAACTTCTAGGATGCTCTAGAAGATTCTAACAAGTATGTCCGTGACACTAGGAAGATATTAGAAGGCTCTGGAAGATTTTAAAGAATTCTAGAAAACTCCTAGAATGTTCTAGAAGATTCTAATAAATATGTCCTTGACATCACCTCCTCCTCTAGCTTCGAGGTCTCTGAGAAGCCATTTGAGATGTATACTCACAAACGTAGGAAATCAAAAATTTGTCGCATAGTCTCTGTAATATACTCCAGCTATCGTTCATGAGGGAGATGATTCATGGATCCTTGTAGCCACCGATAATGACCAATACCTTCTACTTGAGACCATGCTTGAACTTCTATATCTTTATTGTGGAAACGACCTGAAAATATCGCTTTGCCACTACTTGCATGAGTTGATTCAACTTCAAAGACAATTACAAGTGACTTGCTGCTTGGTATTCTTCGACATCTTCTTGGCTCTTCTAATTCTTCATCTTGAGGTCGACGTCGTGAGCTACTTGGTTGAGATGGTACCACTTGTACAGTATCTATATTCTGACTAGCCATATCTAAATACACCTTGATATTAGATATCTTGATACTATGAAATACAACAAGTTATGTTTTGATGAGACCTGGATCCCTTTTCTATTCATTTTTCCAGAGAAGGCTTCATCTTCACGCTACGTTAATGACCACCTTTTGATTCATTAGGATATCGTCGATGGAATTTCCATACCTTTTGAGATGCATTGGTAAGATTTTTGGCCAGTTCCCATGTTCTTTCATTAATATGGTAGCTGCTCCAATGCACAAAGTACTCTAATTTATTCCATCTTCGCTGTGAATCTAATATCCTTTCCACCTCATATTCTTCGTTGTTTTTAATTTTTATACTAGGTGGCGAACATTGCACTCTTCCAAGAAAAGACGATTCTCGATAAGGCTCTAACAGAGAAATATAAAAGACAGTGTGTACCTTCATAGCAGCTGGTAACTCTAAGCGATACGCTATCGTATTACGTGTTGTCTCGGTTGGGAATGCACTGGGCACTTGGCTATAGAAGGTAAAATACTGTTTGCAAATACTCAAGAAATCCTAATATGTTTCACCCATATATAAAGAATATAACTCGAGCTTCAATTCAAAAGTGTTTAAAAACACTCCTCTTAGTAAAATCAATCTTACATATACCCCAATTACCTTATTTCCTTTATAATTAAGCAATTTTTATTTTTGTTTATAAGTCCTAATTCTAATCAGTGAGCTTCAACAAGCTATAATTTTTAATCGAACCATCTACTTAGTGTGAAATTTTGCACACACATGCTGGTATAAGCCTTCTACATGCTCAAAAAAACTTAGTCCAATCCAACTTACAGATTGCAAGAAAACGCCCAAAAAGCACACTGATGATGCTCGGCTGCCAATTTGAAGATTGATGCAAAAACTCCAGTGGTGATTTCTCCTCCTTTCACTGTTAACTTCAGCTCAAACTTAGTGCGTAGCTCAATCTACAAGTCTTCTATCAGTATACCAAAAATTACATTGATCCAATTAGTGGATCTTTAGTTATCACAGAAACCCTATCCAACCCTAAACTGCCAACTTCCGACAATCCTTTGTATCAAAACTCAAATATCTCCTGATTGCATTGCTAGATTAATACAAAACTTTGTATATACTTAGCACACCCAACAATCCAAATAATATCAAATTTTGAACTGTAGATGCTTCACAGATTTTACGAATCACTCAACAATGCAAGCCATCATTGTCTTATATAAAAACCCAAATCACCAATACAAACCCTGACTTTGAATAGCAATTGCTAAGTCTTTCAAAATCCTATGGTCGCAAGCTAAATGCCCTTTGGAACCCCTTTCAAGCTAGCTATCCAATCCTAATCGCTGATCTTCAAATGTCCCCCTCTCTTGCCTTCGGCGGTTGTTTTTGTCCTTAGAGGTCCGATTTCGACCCTGTCTCATATCCGGTCTTTCCTTGGGTATCAATTCAACTAAATTTAAGGATTTTTAAGTTAAATCCTATTTTCAACTTAATCTTAATATTAACCATAATAACTATTTTCCTTTTCTATCCTATTCTAATTAACTTATGGCTTTTCAAAATCAGTAAAAGAGTTTGTATAGCCTAGAAGAAAATTTTAACAACTAACTTTTATCTGTTAGCTATTAAAACAAGAAAATAATCTAAAAGGCTTCTATAACTCTTTTCTTAAGTATCTTAAGCTCCTATTGAACTAAGATAATCAAGTATTAAATATAAATTGCTCTTATCTATACCTTTCACTATATAAACGTGCTGCAACACGACATCCACCCCCTCTGAATCTGCGCATCCTCCGGTATGCTCCAATGAAGCATATGTCATAGTTGGCATCATACCATCTCTTCATTTTCTGCACCAAGTTCCTCTTCATTATCCATTTCAATATTATTGTCTTCTTCAAAGTCATTGATGTCTTCAATATGATCTTCCACGTTTATTTCTCTATCTTGTCTTTTGAAAACTTTTACTCGCTTCTCGGCAATAGGTATCTTCAACCTTGTACCATCCAATTCCTTCAATAAATATGTGGCATTGTCTTGAATTGTTACCACTACATAGGATCCAAACCAACATTTTAAAAATTTTCGTAAGGTACTATGCTGGTTATCCAAACTGTTGTCATAAACAAGTACCCAATCACCTTCTTCAATTGCTTTAGGCCTCAATTGATGTCGTTTATCAAACCAAGCCTTGTTCTTTAGCCTTGCCCTTTGCAACCATTTTAATGTTAGTTCTATATCTTCTGATCTTTGTTCAAGTTGACGAATTTTAATAGTCAGTAACTCTTCTCTTGTTAGTCCATCTTTCTAAGGTAGTACACTCCAAGTTGGCACTTGTTCTTCAATTGGCATAATAAGTTTTTGACCTGTCATGAGTTCCACTGGCATATATCCTGTCACCGAACTATGTGTTGTTCAATCAGCCCATAATGCATAAGATAGAAGTCGAGGCCATTCTCTCACTCTTCCATTGCAAGCTTTAACCAAGGCTTTTACAATTGGTGGATGTCCACGTTCACTCTTTGCATTCCCTTCTGGATTATAAGCTGTGGTTAATGATAATTTAACTCCACATCTCTTGAAGAATTCACGAGCTTCATGTGCATTTAATTCTCTATGATCTGCAGTGATCTTTCCCACACATCCGTAGTGGCAAATAACATCCTCAAGTAAAAACCTGCAAATTCCTTCTGTAGACTTTGTCCTTAAAGCCCTGCCTTCCACTTGGTTTGATAAATCCTCACGAGCCAAAACTAAATACCTCATTTGCCATAGTCCCATTGGCATAATAACCAAATCCACAACCCATTTAAAATGAATAGCCAAAGGATATGTTGGATGCAACCCATCTCGATGTCGTATATTCGAATACATTTGACAAGCCACACAAGATTCTACAAATGAAATTACATCTCGATATATATTCTTCCACCAATATCGCTCCTTCAACTTAGCAAAAGTAGCCCAAATTCCTCTATGCCCTGCCCATAAACTATCATGAAATTCCTTGAGTAATTCTTGTTGAACTTCTTTGATACCTACTACTCGTTGTGGCATACCAATGTTTGATTTTGGCTTCTTCCATAGAAATCCCCCTTGTAATATGAACTTGTATACTTTTCTCCTGATCTGTTTAAATTCTTCAACTAACCAATTATCATGCTTACTTAACGTGCTCAAATAATATCCAATATCCAATAAATCTGCTTCATAGTTTTCTTCATGAAATGGCTTATTTTCTTTGTTCAATTGTGAAACTGAATAAAATTTAGTACCCACATCATCAATATCCTCTATCATTTCATCTTCTCCATTATATCTTGCTCAAGATAACATATCTGCTACGGAATTGTCTTTTCCCGCAACATGCTTAAACTCCGGATTTAATGATTTGATATAAGCAATCCATCTTAACATTGCAATGTATGGAGTTGTGCAATTAGTAATCATTCCAAGCAAAGGCAAACAATCTGTTTCCACCACTACTGTTGCTCCAATTAAATAATCCCTTTCAGCTTTCATAGCTGAAACAACTCCCCATAATTCCCTTTTCACTTGGGAATATGCACGTTGGCGTGCACTTAAAACCTTAGCTCCAAATCAAACTGCAAATCTATGTCCATTTGAATCATCTTGACCCACTGCCCACCCAATGGCAATTGGACTAGTATCCACTGTAAGAATCACTAGTCTATTGCACTTATAATCAATTTTTCTCAATACTGGAGGTGATATTAATAATTCCTTCAATATCTGCATTGCTTTGATATGCTTTTTTTCCCATTTAAAATGATAACCTTTGCGTAACAATTCATACAATGGATCCGCTATATGAGCATAGTGAGAAATCCAAATACGATAAAACACACATGCACCCAAAAACCTACGCACCTCTGTTAAAGAATTGCAATCTTCTTTTATTCTTCTAATTGCATCAACTTTGGCTGGATCTGGTTTTCTTCCATAAAATCCACATAAATGTCTAAAAATTACAACTTCTTGTACTCTAAATATAGATTTTATACCTGATAATGTAAGATGAACTTCTTCAAGCCGAGTCAATATCTTTTCACAATCTTGTATATGATTGACAACATACTTGCGACACCTTCTTTTATCTAAAGTTTCATCCTTGTTTTCTTCTTTTCACCTTTAATAGGAACATCATCTAAAAAAGGCATAGTCTTCTTAGGAATAAAATCCCTCAATACCTTATTCATCTAGCTCATTATATGTGCAACTGAATTAGTAGCACCTTGAGGAAGAGTACACATTTTAACCAATCCAAGTAGAGTTCTCATTGTTGTCATGTCTCTACTTTCTTTTGCTAGTTGAAATTGGTCATAGCCGGAATACAGGTCACCTATTGAATAAATTGCCCTTCCTGCAAATACTTCAGCAAATTCATCTACTATTGGTCGAATTCCTGCATTTCTGATAGTCATTGCATTTACTGGCTGCATATCTTGAATATATCATAATGATCCATTTTTCTTAGGCACTGTAAACCATCGACTAGAATATGGTGCAAAAGAAGGCTCCAAAATCTTCATCTTCATCTTTTCTTTTAATAATTCTATCAAATTCGATAAATGTGCCCTTGGCACTGGAATTGGTGTCGAATTCCAAGGTACATGTGGTATAGTGAAAATAACCATAAGAGTTACAACATTTGGATCCACACACCCAATTTCATGAGATTCAAAGGCAAATGATTTACCTCGTGTTGCTAGCATTTCTTTGAAGAACACAATTTCTTGTCACGGACATATACATAGTTACTTATATGATCAGATAGAACTAGATAAAAGAAGGTAAAAGCAGGTTAATTCCATAATATCTTTAGAGAAACTTCCTAGAAACTTCATAGACGCTGCTTTGACTTTATAAGTGTCCATAGTAGACTTTTGGATTAGAAACTTGGTCAATAAGTTAGCCACATGTCGCACATGTTGGTAGCTTGAAGAACA